>JAJAVP010000050.1:931919-941934 GCA_020740425.3 Heterorhabditis indica
AAAAGTCATATGTTGCGATTTAATGGTACACAAATCCTCACAAAACAGTAACGAACACGATGAGCCACCAAAATCAGCATATTCGCCACTGTATTCGCTACGAGTTCCAACAAGGGAAATGTGCTGCTGAAGCATGCGAATCAATTCGCTCTATTCTTGGTGATGATGTTGTTTCCCACAGCACTTGTAGATATTGGCTTCGGCGTTTTAAAGCCGGCGATTTGNCAACAATTTCGAGACGATTTCATGAGATGGGAGTGATTTTGAAGCTCGGAAAGTGGGTACCGCATGAACTCTCCGAAAACAGTATCGATCGCCGTCTCAACACATGCATTTCGTTACTTGCCAAACAACGTAGAATGGACTGCTTGTGGAAAAGTGTTGCCGGTGACGAAAAATGGACCAGGCACGACAATCCTAAGCGCACACCTTCTTGGTCAGACGCCGGCCAGCCATCAGCACTAACGGTAAAGCGAAATAGCCGCGCCATAAAGGTTCTTCTGTGCATCTGATGGGGCATGAAGGGTGTGCTGTTTTACGAGCTCCTCCAGCCGGGTGGAACGGTTACTGCCGAACACTACCGTCGTCAACTGACTAATTTGGACGATCTAATAGAACAGAAAAGACCATTTGATGGACAACGAAATAGGAAGGCCGTTTTGCTTTGAGTACTCAGCAGACCATTTTGAACTTGGGTGGGGAAGTTCTCCCGCATGCGGCTTATTCCCTTGGCTTGGCGCCTTCGAATTATCATTTATTCCGGTCGATGCAGAACTGCTTAGCTGGACAGCGTTTTCGAGATGTGACCGGCGTACGAAANTTCGATGATTGAATTGTATTTTATATAGTATTGGAATAAATTGGAAGTTTGGAGAAAATGGACTAAGACTCTTGGATACACCTAATATTTATTTAAGTGTAAAAAGTTTTTAGAAAGAAATATGTCATCCTGAAGCAGCTGGTTTTGAGTCAAGCCACTGGCCTATAGGATGGGCACTTGATCCGACAGAGGGACCCATGAGAGAGCGAAGACGGTAGATACTTTTCCACATATTTGTTGAAAACTTCTTAGTTCTATTTGAAGTATATTTGAAGTGTTTTAAGTCTTATGCCTTACTACTACGCTTTCAACCCACGTTTCTTCCAAGATGAGAGACGCGAAGATATAAAAAATAATAGTTCTGAACAAGCTTTAGCTAAATTACTTGTGAGTTTATTAGTACATTTATTATTTTTTTATTATTAGCGTTTTCATATTAATTGATTTTATTGTATTCATGCATTTGTTCGCATATAAGTCAGTACAAGAACAGATAATCCATAGAGATTTATGTTATGCTATCTCCAACATGTTTAACGAGAACAAATGGATATTCCATGTGAAGAAACGGCTTAAATATACCTTGGCTAATTAATTATGTATATCTGCTGCAATTTAAACTATAGGAATACTTTGTATAAATTACTTTATAGCAGAATCCCTTATCAACACGATCTGTGGTGGAAAAAGCAATGGTTGATGAGCAAATACAGCTGTTTCTTGACGTTACAGTCTTAAGAGGAACATTCGAATGTCAGGGAGAGCTATTGATGGGAAAAAGTCACCTTCATTTTGTAGGCGAAACTGCTAAATCAACACAGGTTAGCTTCATTGCATACAAAATGAAATATTTGGTTCTAAATAAAAATCATTCTTAAATAATATATGATATTCAACTTTAAAAAAGTAATTTCTACAGGCGAAATATTTCTCATTTTAGAAAGGAACTGAATGCTCCGTTATCAAACTAAGTTGGCGATACGATCAGTTAAGTGAAATACAGGCAAGAAACCACTTACTAAAAGATGTTGCTATGGAAATGTTCATCTCAAATGGAGATACATACCTAGTTGTGTTTCATAACTCTCAGGTATGCTTTCGAAAGAAATTATATTAGTAAAGATTATACAATGAGTAGTATTAAGAAGATTGTCACTTCAGAATCGGAGCCAATTTAAAGCTAAGCTGATCGAACTAGATCTGAGCCATTTATTTCCATCGACTGAGCATATGTTACATACGGTAGTGCAAGCTTGGCGTCACGGAAATATAACGAATTTCGAGTATTTTTTAAATTTATTTTTAAAACAGTGGGATAAGTGGTAAATTCACCTGATCTGTATGGTGGAAGACTTCAGGTATCTCATGCATCTTAATAAACTGGCTGGTCGCTCATTCAATGATCTCATGCAATACCCTGTGTTCCCATTTATTCTCGCAGACTACACATCTTCAGTTCTCGATTTAAACAATCCGTCCTCATTCAGGTTTTAAAAGAAAATTTCCTTATGTGATAATGATCTATACATAGCGGAATAACTTTACAGTTATATTATTATATATCAATTAATTTCTTGTGTAAAGGCGGAAAAATACGACTTAAACTTTAATATTCTGCTTTAGAAATCTGAGCAAACCTATGGCTATTCAAGACAAGAAGATGGAAAGTCATTACGTTGCTAATTACAGCTGCCTTCAAGTTGGTGGATTAACTCTTGAATTTCAGAATTTTCGAGCTTTAGTACTTATTTTATTTTCTAATTTTTTAGGCAGAGTGTGCTCGTACCTCTTCCGATATTGCTCCACTTCATTTTGGTCCATATCATTACGGTAGTCACTACTCAAATAGTGGAATAGTTGTACACTACTTAGTGCGATTGAGTCCATTTACTCAAATAGCCTTGGAATATCAGGTTGGTATTCAAAATCCATATGCATTTGTTTAAGGTACATAATGGATTTTAGGACCATAGTTTCGACATTCCTGATAGACTGTTTAATTCTATTGAAGCTACTTGGAGGTTATCCAGTAGTGAATCCACTACAGACTTTAAGGTAATTATTTTGTTTTTGCTTAATAATTATGCCATATTAGGATGCTCTTCTTTTTATTTACGTTTTTAATGGATGATATTATAGTTGTTTAATTCTAGGAGTTGATTCCTGAATTTTTTTGTTTGCCGGAGTTCCTCGAAAATCGCGATCAATTAGATTTGGGGATTCGACAAGGAGGTGAACGAGTAATGGGCGTAAAGTTGCCTGTGTGGGTTCCTGAAAACAATTCAAGGTTATTCGTTCTTATCCACAGACAAGCACTCGGTCAGTTATGTTTAATCCCTTCCTAGTAGTTTTAGTCAGCTTAGAGGCTGTTATCATCGTTAGTTTACCAAAAGTATGTCATTTGACTATGTCCACTAAATGAATGGATATTATTGCAGAAGCTTCAATAGTTTCCCAAAATCTTCATGCTTGGGTTGATCTTATTTTCGGTTATAAACAGACAGGTAAAGCTGCACTTGAAGCAATCAATGTTTTTCATCCTGCGGTGAGTTTCTAGTTTTTATTTTCTATATAATTTTATTATACATTTTTATGGTGAAACCAGGTTACTAACCTTCATTACATTTCATTTCAGACCTACCTTGGTCATTTAAATGCTGACGAACTATCTGATGAGTTATCTCAATCTGCACTTCGAACCATGGTACGCAGCTATGGGCAAATGCCTATGCAAGTAGGTGTAGCTATTCGTGTACTGGGTTACTCAAGTTTTATGTAATATGCTAGCATTAATGAATGTCTTGTCCGAATTAAATAAGAACAACGGTTTTCATGTAATTTGAAATTTATATTCAGATTCTACAAACACCCCATCAGCCGCATTTACATGCTGGAAAGGAAGGACGGGAAAAATCAAGAGCTCCTTCACCAGTACCAAGTATCCTAGGCGTTCGGTGGCTATTGATTCATTTCTTACATCCACTACTAGTTAATCCTTGATATTCTAAATAATACTGTAAATTATTTAGATGGGGTGACTATGTTGGAAGTCCAGAACAGGAGTCGTCACATATACAGACCGTTCTGTCATTAAAGGTATATTATGTTGATGTGAAAGTATTATATTTTTACATCGTTTAAAATACTTTAAAGTGATCAAGTTTTCATATACGATTGTAACAGGGTCTTAAATCTGATCGTCTAGCTCGTGTTATCACTATTCCAAATGGCAGTGTGGTAGGAGTTCCTAGGGGAACACTTCTGATTACTAAAACTTCGGCTGACAACGTTAAAGGCAATTTTCTACATATTATTTTCTCATTTTTTTGCGTTGTTTTTTAAATTCAAATTTTAGATCCATTAGCTAAGAGTCGAACAGTAGACGTATTAGCAGCTCTTTCTTGGGCATTTTCTGATACAGTATTACGATTCCGTTTAATAAAACCAGAACTCAAGCCATGGGTCAATATAATGGAGTTGGATAGCTTTGAGGTTGGAGAAATATAGATACTAATATCATAAAGTAATTTCATTTAAAGATAGTTCTCTCTTTAGATATCTTCTATAGAATTTTCATCTATGAACAGCCTACTATTCATCGCATTTTCATCAGGATTAATTAAAATTTATCAACTCGATTTTGATGTTCAGGTAGGAAAATATGACCTATATAAACATTAATTTGTATGTAATTTATAATTTTTAGGGAATGAATTCAATAAGTATGACATGTGATTTACTTGCACATCACTCTTCTGTGAGTGCTTTATGTGTGTGTGACGAATACAGCATAGCAGTCAGCGGGAGTAATGACGGAAAAGTTGTAGTTTGGGATACCAATAGGTTTGATGTTTTTATCGTAAGTAGTTACTATGATGGGTATCCGTTATATATTAGTATCCCTATTTTATATATTATACTGATGTTATATTTCTATATTATTTATTTTCGTTTAGATTATCGTTTGTTCGCTTGCTTCGTCCTTCCTCTTCTGCTGCGGTCACTGCTATGTGTGTAAGCCGAACATCTGCTGATATTGCCATAGTTTCGCAGCAGGGATATGGTAGCCGAGTTGAACTATACACGGTACGTATCGAAGATAAATATAAGTGGGAGAATTGGTTTAATGTTTTCTTGTCTAGTTTTTTTTTGTCTCGAATTATTTTTAAAAAATACACAGTAGATGATATTTGAAGAGTTTTGTATTGCCAAATAAGCAAAAATTTTAGGGACGAAGTCTACTTAGCTTTTAGCTCATTAGATTTTGGAAAATGTTATAGGTAAATGGTGATCGGGTAGGAGAGGTAGACACTGATAGTACGGTTATTTGTCTTTCTATGACGAATCAGAGTGAGGGAACTGCAATTAACTGTATGGCTCTGGGAATGCAGAATGGTCACATATTGTTAGTCAATAAAAAGCTTTTTTTTTTATTAATTGATATTTTTATTATTATTCATAGATTTTTTATACTATAATACTACATGGATTTTTTAAATTAGACGTACTGATTTTGCAATTAAGATCGATTACTTAATCTTATAAAATGCTTCTTATTCTTCACTTTTATCAAGGGGAAAATGTTTTATTTAGTACACGTAGATTGTTACTGTTCCGTATAACTTCGTTGTTTTACTTTGTCATTAATTATATTTATTTTATTTTCAGACTCGTTGAAATGTGGTGCCTGTCTGTTGTTCGAGATATATATCATGAAAACCACTTGGAGCCCATTATAAGGTAGTCTTCCTAGTAGAAAACTTTTAAGCCTTTAGCACTCAATATACAAATCCTAATCAGTTACCGTTTGTAGATATTTATTTATTCGAAGTACAGTAATAGTGTTTAAGTGTGGAGTACACATCGGGAGGTCGTAAACTGTTTGCTGCATTGGCAACAAATACTGGACGAGTTTTGTGTTGGCAGAGTGTTACAAATATGTCACGAGTAAAAATACCACAATTTCAAATCATTAGTCCCTATGATCCAACTTAAATTAGTTCCATATTTCTATAAATTGTATCAATAATTCATGGATTTTTTGGCAAAAATGTTTTTAATGGCACCGGAAATTATTTAGAAGCTTAGTTTTCTTAGTTATGCGATGTTGCTACAGTTTTTATGTAGCTACTGATTTAATCCCAAGTGCGTCTTGATCACTCATAGGTATGTCATATTTTTCAACTCAAACCACATGCTCAATTTTTTAATATTGTTGTATATTGCTAGTTTTTAAAATTCGCTAGTTTATTTGGGTAATCTAATCGTGATATTTGCATCTTTTGTGATTTATATTTCTTGTTAAGATAGTTGTATTGAGAAGTTTCATTAACTAATGTTCCACCATACTGTTTTCAGTTGTATTATATCTAGTCGAACAGTGCTACTAGATTTCCTAAGCTGTAGTGAATAATTGGTGTAGTTATTCTTATACGTGTACTATACGAGTTTATTGATTATGTAACTGTTGAAGTTTTATTTCATGTATTAAATGTTTTGGACATGAGTATATTTGTCACTTTCAAAAATGTAATATGATGGGGAGGCACTTAGATACATAAGTGAGATTGCCTAAGCCTATCGTATATACATTTTTAAATATGACAATCTAGGCCTTCAGGGAGGCTGTTTGTGTTTGACCTCTGAAGTTCTGTTCACTGTTCCAGTCATCCGGGTAACTTTAAATTCGTATTGTTACTTGACAAATTTGGAAATTATTCGTTTCTAACCTTTATCATTGGTTATATTGAAGAGACTGTGTTCCTTCTCTGGCCAATCGTAATAGTAATAATAAAATATAGAAGTAAGATTAAGAAATTATAAATATAATTACATACGTATTAAGTATTAGTAAAAAAAAATTAAGGGCTGAAGTTACAGTAGTATTGCAGAGCGCAAAATTGCAACAGCAAGTGGTTCGTCCATTGAGGCTCCTACATATGTAGTCCTAAAACTGATTTAGTAGTGAATGACATGCGGTAGTGATTTTATTTCATTAAATAGGGGACTTTAATTAATGCTTATAAAAAATATTATTACCTTTGTTGTAGTTATAGCATCGTATTTCAGTAATTTACAATCGTCTGTATCATCGCAGGATAGTTCAATCTAAATTACCCGAAGTTACATTAAATTAACCCCATCATTGTATCCTCTTTTAGATTGCTTGTGGACTAATTATGCCTAATAATAAATCTATATGCAGACGATAACATAATAGAAACGCTCATTGCGGAGAACTTTTTCATTTTGAAGCATAGACCAGTGAAAGTGCTTGTGACAGTAGTAATTTAAATTTTAGACCTAATTATAATGCAATGCTACAATAGCTCCATATAAATAAACCACTTTAGCTAAATAGTTGTACAGTAATATAACCTTTAATTGTCATAGAAAGTAATCTTCAAAGTTTAGTTCAACTGACCAATTTGAAATATTTTCTAAACAAAACTGTTATAAGACGTACTATGCCTGTAGCGCCAATATATTTCTTGCACCAATCACTAAAACACTGTGTGATCGGGGAAATAGAATTAGAAACAAAGCACTCAATATGTCCGTACACCGTCGTTGAACAGAGCAGCAAAGTCAGATAGCGGTCCAGCATACTCACAGCCAAACAAACGAATAGCCACTCAACTCCTTTCTGTGAATTGCTTGCGTGAATCATCAGTGCAAATAGAACCGATATGATTGGAATATTAGTGCTTAGACCGGCATGAATAGCACTGTAAGCTTAAACGAGCAGCCCAAAAACGTTAAGAACACGGTGGAAAGAAATACTTTGATATGGAAAATGCAATAAAGTTTTAATCCTACTTTTGTGTCTAAATTCTTTAACTATATTATTGCTTCTTCCATTACCGAAATACTAAATTAATATATATCCATATAGTTATATTATGTAACCATAAGCTTAAGTACGTTGTATGTATAGTTCTATGTATTTAACGAGAAGAATCTAATCTTAGTACTATCTCAAAGAGATATTGGAATAGTTTGAAAGGTGAAAACTAAGAAAATGAGCATAAAGTTCTCTACAGCTAAGAATATAATAGAACAGTTCGATTCGTTAAGGAAATGCTTCCCTTATTTTGTCTTCTATATCTAAATGGAATTCACAGAGGTCCCAAATATTACTATATATTAACGCTTAAATAACATAATGCTTTAAATGACTTTGATACTAAAATCTTAAGCGTTCGGTTTAAATTGCCTTACGTTTGCAATTCGTTTAAAATTACTCTACATTGTGGTCTAAATGAATTAGTTCGAATATTTCACTTTTTGTTTTATCTATCCACGTGCGGTCGTATGGCGAAAAGATTTCACGAAGCTTCCAACACAAAATTGAAGATGAAATCACCAAATCATAATCAAAACATTGTAGAGGAGGTTAGTAAACACATTTCAGCTGAAATTACAATTAACTATCTGGTAAGCTTAATTTGCAAATGTATATCGATAATATTCTGTAAATGTTTATATAGTCTAAAGATTTAGCATAACATGAGGACATGAGTAAACGGATTAGCTCTACGTTTATCCTAATTTGTTTGAGGTACTCATTGATCATGTAGGAGAGCTTATGAATGCTGCTCGTTGTGGAGATGACAACACTATTCTTCAATTTTACTTACGCCAACTTGATCTCACTAGAACAGACGAAGACGGCAACACGGCTTTACATATTGCTGCTATGGTGAGTTTAATTATGACTATAATGATATGGTTTTTACCTCAACTTCGCCACATGCATATTGGTCAGATTTCCATGTTCTTAGCAAACTTAAATTAAAATTAGTTTTAAAGAATGGCCACTCATCTATTTGTCGTATGCTTATTGTTTTATCTTCGCCATCACAATTTTGGATGATTAAAAACAAAGCTGGTCTTACAGCTTATGATCTCTCAACAGATGACAAGTAAGAAAGATTGAAATTTTGTAGATGTATTTAATGTTTTTATGAATTCTTGTAGTATCCACAAAATTTGTACTGTTTAAAAGCCATTAAAAGCTTATAAATTATAATGGCATTTTGTCTACTAAAGAACAATAAACTACAGGATTAAATGTGATCTTCATCGTCTAACCCATGGAAATCCACGTGTAGAAGGTTGCTGTTTATATTCTATGCTTATATTTCGTATTATGTAAAATACAGTGTTGCTACATGTCGTAACTCTTAACAATATAAGAATAGAAAATTGTTTCCCGATACTGGTATAAAACTGGATTTTATATTTACAAGATGAAAATAAATGCGAAAATCCTGCCATCTTCTTAAACTATATAGGAATCTGCGTTAGAACTTACAGTGATCATATCTATAGCAGTTTTATGCGGAAGAGAAATCGGGATTTTGTTTATAACTGCAGATATACACACACGTTGGAATGATGAGCTAGTGGAATCCGTAAAACAATGGAATGAAGGAAGCAAAGTGTTGATGAGCCTCGACGGTGGAGGAGTCAGAGTACTTATTGTTACACAGGTATGTCCGACTCATGCTAAAGACCCTTTATCTTTCGTATAATTTATATTAGAATTATTTGTGGAATAGTACTGTGTATAGCTCTTACTCTTTTTGAGCAATAATTTTTAAAGTATGTATAACAATTATGTTACTTACATATTTGCGAATTAATATTAGTTCAAACGCTAACTACTTAATATAATCTAGAGAAATATGTTCAATTTACAACTTGAAACTTTTCTAATTCGTGACTTTTAGACAATGAAAGTTTACAAAGTATATATATTCAAATCAGGACTGTTATAATGGTTGGTGAAAATTATATTTTCTGGAATATGCATATATTATTATATATGGTTTCTAAATAAAAAGGTTCATGAAAACTACAAAAGCTACAGATTCTCCTGTTTCTTGATGGTGAATTGGGCAACACACTTGCTGATCGTGTAGACTGGCTAGCAGGCACAAGCTGCGGTGGCATCGTAGCTCTTATGATGAGCAGTGGTCAGTAATTTATTAGCATTATCTACATAATAACCACAGGCCAGTTTTAGGTCGCTCTTTGGAATCTGCTCGACGCTTCTTTATTCAAAATAGGTTGAGGGTATTCTGCGGAAGCAAGGTGTTGTTTTATTAGGTGTATGCAAATGTCTTAGTCCTTTTTTTCAGCACTGGTATAACTATTCAAAACTTAAGTAAATCCCCACCATTTTGCCCA
>JAJAVP010000050.1:959632-1099254 GCA_020740425.3 Heterorhabditis indica
TCTATCACCGAATTCCACACCTCCATCATCTCTGCTCACACCGCTAATTGCGGCAATGTGATGATTATGTTCACTATTATCTGTCTCCTCAGTGGTGATTATTCATGCAAAATCTTGTGGTCGTAGCAATCTTAAATCTCATTGTTGATATAAGATATATGAGAGTTGTAATGTAAAAATAAATATAATTAGCATAGAGAACTAAAATCTTTAACATTACTACATCTGAATCTTTTCCACCACCACCATAACCATCACTACCACCATCAAGATCAAGGTCAAGATCGAAAAATGCACTGGAACGTATAAAGGCAGCTTCATACGTAGAAATTTAGATCTTGGCGAACTTCAACTTGAAGCTGCACATAGGTCAAACCATCACGAAGTAAAATGTGTAGGTCTCATTATGGGGGTCCCGCCAACTTCATTATGAGATTTCCTCCAGCCAGGTAAGTTTATGTCGCGTCCATCTCTTCCATACAACCTACAAGTGCGTCGTACATCACACAGACGTCCACAAACCGTCCAACCCATTGCTAATCGCTGATATACATGGTACGCCACAAATTCCCATACACATGCTAAGTAAATCCCATCATTTCACATCGACAACATGCCCACACTACCATTCCGGATTTGTTCCTCCTTGTTGGATAGATGGGCAGATTTGAAGATGTGTTCCATTTATGTGGCGAACAAATAGTGACTATTCCGACCGGAATATGGGAACTTCAACATTGATGTGGGAGGAAACGCTTTATTAATATCAGCTATTGAATAACACTTCGTTATATGACCAATGGGATTAGAAGAATCACTTATAGGCAATGCGTACATATTTATTTAGCTTATAATTTGCAAATAACTTCGCTAATACGACAGCTGACTTTGATCGTAGCTAAACTATCTGCCCTTGTAGGTCCTATGTTTACAATAAAAATTGGCTTGTTCATAAGATTCGCATGGTACACAAAACGATAACCAGACATTATTGTTAGTGATGAACCAAGAACAAGAACACCATCCGTCTCTTCTACCTAAAAAAACATCTGTTCAATAATTGTTCCCTTAGTCATCAACCTTTAGTGACATCTTTAAAATTATACGTACTTACTTTTTCATAGCAAGAATTTACCACATCAGCAGGTACATTATCTCCAAAAAAAGTAATATCAGTTTTAATGACACCACCACATTTATTACAGTTTGCGAGTTGGAAGCTCTAAATAGATTACGAATAATTAAATGAGTACGAGCATATAATATCTAAAAAAACTGCAGTCACAGAATAAGATCTTTCAGAGTAAGTGCAGAATTTTAAATAAATTAAGACAATGAAGCCTCACATCTTAATCAGGAAACAAAACTATTAACTGCTTAAAAAAGAACCTCATCTGCCCCTTCTGCAATGTGCACATCCCCATCTGGTGTGACATCATTGGATGAATTCTTATCCATCCAATTTGGATTTAGGTTGAGCAGACGATTTTGGTACTCTTCCCTAATAATAAAACAAAAAACTACTATTAAACAAAACGTTCACTTCTTAAGATTAATTTTTATTATTACCCACAATTCTATTTCACTATTAATTTACCTATCAGATATACTTCCGCAGCTCATACATTTAACTCGATGCCCACATCCATGAAGCTCGGTTAACAAATTTGAACCAGCTCTAAAAGCGTTCGGAAGATCTACGATATCGGTAAACCCAGGAAATACTTTTAAAAAACTCTTATTTATGAATTTAAAGCAAAATGATATTGCAATTGTCTTACTTTTGATGCAGCCCGTCAACATTTTGAGTGATAAGCCAGGTAAATCTATCTGACCTCTCCCATGATGCTATGGCAAAATGCGCAGGATTGCATTCTGCACGAGAAAAAGCCGGCCATGCAAGAAAGTTACGAGCCCAATACCTTAAAAGTAGTATTGAGAAATGCATATATATGTGCATATACTGTTGTCAACAAATTATAAAAATTGTTTGCATCCAATCATACACATGCTACTTGGACTATGACCAATATTCACCATCAGTTTAAAACAGATTTCCGATATCCTCATGAATTAACTGTGAAAATAATTGTTACACCTCCTTCTAAATTTTTCCGAGTTCATAAACTCTTGATGCGTTATTGGTTTGTGAGTGGAACGTTCATAACGACCAACGTTTTTCGATCGATAATCGGGGATACCTAAAATCAATCTAAAAACAATAATTCAACCCAACATAATATAGGAAATATGTCAGTAGCAATACATGTTTTTTTCATCTATTACCTCAGTTGTGTATAAATTACCTAAACTGTAAAACACAGTTCTTAATTTAATTACCTGATTCTGTGGACAACCCAGCTCCAGTTAATACTAAAAGTTTATCAATATCTGATAGCATGGCAATTAATCTATTTAAAGTACCAACATCTAATGGTTTACATTCTGGAACAAATCGAAGAGACATGTTATGCAAGGTTTCTCCAGAAACTAACAGCTCTAGAGTAATTATTTAACTCGTTTCCTTCACTTGCGTGTAGGAGAGCTATAATAGAGCGCTTTTCAGATAAGTTTTTTAAATTTACAATTAAAATTGTTTATAGAGAAGTTAATAGTCAAATTTTAAATAGCTTTGATAAATACAATGGGAACATTTTTTGACTATTAAATTAGACAATTGTCTAAAACAAGTCATGGATGTGTATTTGTTTGGGACATATGATCGTTTAATATAGTATTCAGCTTAATTATTGATTTGTATTTTATATCGAACTTTGTGTAGAACTAGTATTATAATTTTGTAAGCATTATTGACAACATTTATCCTTGTCTAAGTACTTTTAACGGCTTACTTCATTATTTTGTTTCAGCTAAAGATAGATCATTTTGTGAAACTAACAGGTTAGTTTGGATTCAAGTGAATACTTAGGTAACCATTTTTTAACAACTACGTGAATTGGTTGGTTCATTCATCAAAAGATGATGGACCTTGACACACTAACGTCCAAGAGCTACTTTAGCTCAATTTATATAACTTGGGAGAGTTTTATATGGTATTAACTACATCAAAAACACCAATGAGAGAAAAGTCAACTATTTTAGGAGATATCTCTCGTTTTCCTACAACTGTTTGCAATCCCACTCTCTCTCATCCACTGCTTCAAATCTAAACCACCAGCACCGCCACCAGTGAAAGGTAAAAGAGCAACAAAAACCTACCACAAAACGACCGTACACATCCTCAAATGATGGTTAAATTTTTCATGTCCGATACGCTGTCTTGGAAATCAATTCATTTTTAAGCTTTCTCATTACCTGGAAAACAATTTTCAACACCTTTCAACCCGCAGGAAAAACTTTTACCTCCTATAGCTGCAGCAGCAGTTCCAACCCAATTAACTTCTGGATCAGTTGATGTATTTTTTCAAATGTTGCTAGAGATATACAAAGTGTTTTATGAATACTAGAGTATTTGAAATTCATAGCATTTTTCAGTGTGGTGATGGTAATTATGAGGATCTGAATGTAGGTGAGAATCCTCCACCTCCACCTCCTCCATTATGATCTCCTACATAGATAAAGAACAATTTGAAATAACTTATTCTTTTGATTGAATTTTAATAGTTTTATGTATGAATTTCTATCACGTAAAGAATGGTAAAAAGTACGATGGGCAACTACATGTGGAGGGAGGTGAAAACATTCTCAAAGCAATATTATAAATTGCCCTTAAAAATCTAAAGCATATTGCGCTTAATTCCGCAGGAATGTTATCTGTGTTAAACGAATAGAACAGTTGTCAAATAATCCTTTTGCCATAGATATTATTGGGTTGGTTTACTTTGTAGTGAATTAGGAGTTAAAAATGGTAACTTACAAACATTTCAGTCTAAGTTTTGACTTAATTAGCTTGAAAAATAAAATAAATCGAATAAATAGTACTTAGAAATTTAAGCTCACTAAATTGTAGAACAAAAATTATTAGAGAAATAATCTGTTCGCATTTATATACTTAAAATAAGTAATTACTCCACATTTGTTATTTCTTATATTAGTAAATGATAAGACAATGCTCATTATTCAGAAACAGTATCTATTTCAGTGTAATTAAGAATTCAAATCTTAGTGATCACATTTCTTTCATCCTCTTGCTATGGTCTTTTTATTTCTATGTTAAGCTAATTTCTGAGGTTCCAAATAACGATGTAAATTGGAACAAGTTCATGTACTGAAAAAGTGCAAATATACTATAAAGATACATTTGGGACTACCCTTCATCACGTGAAAAACGTCCATCAGTTACACTCCCTCATCCATCACATGCCTCATCCTCAGCCAGCGCACTATTTGTCGCCTCCACCCTCTTTGAGACACCGTGTTGACTATTCAGTTGTGTTGTTCTATTTTTTTCGATTTGTGGGGTTTTATTTATTTATTATTATTTTTACTCTTCCGCTCTCCAATAATGCGTAGCCTATTTGCATAATAAACGCGTTATAGCACGTCCTATGTGGATTTCACACTTGATTATTCCTTGACTAGTGGTTCCATCAATATTCGTCTATTACATATTCCCTACAAGTCTATAATCCTCATTTCTTCCACAACAGCTAATTTCATTTATCTTAGTTTCAACGACGTCAACCAATAAGTAATCGATTCGCAGGGTGGCCCTTTTTCTCCAGATAAGGCATTAACCACTTTAAATTTCTATAAATCAGTTATTTATATCCTCTATAGCTACATAATTTTACTATCTAGTTCTTTTCATAATATTATGAATATTAATAAAAAATATTTACAGTACTTATTTTCAAGTCAGTGACTTATATTTAACCTGTATATAAGGTAATGGAAGATCTAAATCAATTAATATAATTAAAGACAATTACGTTTATGTCCTACATAGTTTCTAAAAAGAAAATTTCGTTGTTACGCCCTGCTTATCATAGCTGTTTACATATAAGTTTTAGATGATTAAATGTACTACGTTGAGGGGTTTGAGTTTAGTTGTTTAGATGATATTAAGGAGTATGTCTTTGGCAGCATTGTTTTCGTATGTAGGGTTCTCAAGATTAATTAAACTGAACATTTTGGATGTGCATTTAGCGATTGTGCTTTTCCTAAACGAGTACTAACACTACGGCAGATGTAGTATTCTCTGAGAATAAGCTTCATGTTCTTATTCAGGCATAGTGTGCCATATGTAAACATTTAGCAAAATTTGTAATTTATGAAAAAAAACGGCCGAACACCACCATCATTCTACTTTTTACGCTAAGCGTAAATATCACGCTGATAGTAATGTTTATAATGTATGAGAAAAAGAGAGAAGACACATGTAACGTTACGTAAATTCTCCATAAGTTTAGTTTATTCAAGAGTAAGCGCGCTACTATCAAATCATTTAACCTTGAAACTTGGAAAATATAGATAAGATTAGAAAAAGTACCATAAGCCGATTAATTACTATAAATCGTGCGTTCAAAGCACATATGGAATATTCCACCACAGCACTTTACTAGCTAAATAGCTGAAGCCCACCTTAGCGATAAAACAAGATTCAGGCACCTACCAAATATTATTAGCGATGGGTGTCATACCTTCATAGGAAATAAGTACAGCAGCAGACTTCTCCCGGTTGCCAACTGCACATCGACGTTGTAAGACATCGCTTTAGTAAAACTAAATTATAAGCATTCCAAGAAATTAGAGTAGTAATTTAATTGCATGTAGAGATGATCTAATTGGTCTCTAACATTTAATAGTGTGTTGAATCCTTCTTTGGACATTAAAAAAAATCAGTATTCTAGAATGTATCATCTGAAATGGATGAGACCCATTAAAGCATGCAGTTTTATTAGATAAATAACTACAATATTGAGGAAATAAAAGCTGATTATCTTTCAAGCAATACTTTGGTTCATATTACATTTTTTATGAATAAAATATTATTTATACTGAAAAATACCGAACTTTATGAAAAGATCAGTTTTATGTCTACAATTTTAATATCCTTAATCTAATACGCTATAGCGTTTCTCTCATTTCTATAGAAATTTGATACCTAATGTTATATTTCGATTCTTAGAATTTTCCTATGTTTATATTTGTAATGTCACTTTCCATGGGAAAAATAAGTGTTTGTATTTTGATGTTCATTATTGTTTTAAGAATTTAAAAAAATTAAAAAAACAAAAGGAATATCGAAAACATCATACATATGATTCTTGTCACTAGTACTATGCTTGCAACATCCCTCAAGCTTTGTGTATAGTGAACAATATTTCTTCCCGTTTCACCAAAAATTAGACATTACTGTAGTTAAGTGATAAGAAAAAAAAAGAGCCTATTTTTATTCATGATATAGAGATGCTGATGATCAAAGTAGTACGAAATGCAATTTTTGTACAAATTTTTTTCATACAAAGTGATATATTAGATCATGGCTTATTGATAAACCTCTCATAATTATTTTACATTAACATGGATTTAGCTTTAACCAAAAATGGTAATTATAAACTTTTGATGGAAATTAAAAGTACGAGGCAGATTTTTATGGAATATTTTACCAATATTCTTCACATGAGCACTATAGCAGATTACAAAAATGAAACAATACAATACTTGCTGCTTATGTAGGAAAAGTTTCCAAAATAAGCCAGGCATGTGTACTGTTTCTAGGAAAAGGGGGAACAACAGTTTTATATTTTATATTGATATGAATAAAGAATTTGTAAACGGCACACCTCGCGATTCCCCATTGTTTATGAACTGTCCGCCACTGTGATTTTGTGTCATCAGTTCGGCAGTGGCTGCCACTATTCTTTGCTGTTTTAATATTATGTTTAGTACCCACATATATTTTTAAAACAACCATGAAAAGCGAAATATGAACACTTATTTTTCTTGCTCATCACATTCACTATCAATACTTCTGCTCTAAATTATGTACTATAAAAATCGAGTAGGTGGCGGTTCAACATAGAATATCAAAATCACTACACAAAAACATCAGCACACCAAGAAATATTTAAACAATCCAATTTCTAATAAATTTAAAGCTCATTCAGGATTTAAGGCTATCAAGATTCGGATGGTGTTTTAAAATAATTAATATTTCTTCATATATACAAATCTAGTCAAGTTTTCTAATCACTAGGTTTCTATTTTGCATCTCAACAAACATTAGCCATTTTGCTAGCAGTTTTAGCTATTTGTTTCAATTCAAAAAAGCGAGGTATGAGCTAGAAAACAGTAGCTCATAGTTCATTTTAAATATCTAGTGATGCACAAGCAACTTTAAAGATTTCTATTCGCAGTTTTCTATATGAAGCAGAATTGTTTGAATGCTACAAAGGCCTATCTGGTGCAATGAAAAATATTCACTGAACAATAATATTCAAAACATGTTCACCAAAAGGATTAGTACTTGTTGGTTCGATACTTCGATCTTAAATCGATGAGTGAATTTAATTAGTCAGCTGTGTTCTCTCTGAGAATAACACGCATGGTTGCAAATAAATGCTCTTGGTGAAACATGTGTTTAGAAAGCTTGGCTATTTATGATGTCACTTAATAGGGCAGTTCTTATTTTTACGTCTATTATTTAAATGTTTAGTATGCCTATACATGATAACACAGTAGGCCTACAGTGTACTAAATACCTCATTAATTTTCGAACTACTTCGCACTGACCACCGGTGTTGTTCTTATCAGCAGGCAGTACTGGCGAACGATTCAATCAATTTGTATTGTCCGGTATATACAAATACCCCAAATAACTGGTGAACC
This sequence comes from Heterorhabditis indica, assembly GCA_020740425.3. Lineage (NCBI taxonomy): Eukaryota > Metazoa > Nematoda > Chromadorea > Rhabditida > Heterorhabditidae > Heterorhabditis > Heterorhabditis indica. Next base: position 967,427 of record JAJAVP010000050.1, read on the forward strand.
AGGTACCTTGATCTTACAACTTACCTCCCTTAAATTTCATCTCATAATTTCTTAATTTGCTTATATATATTTTCCTTTTACTTTATTATACCTTGTTATGTAAATAAAGATAGGAAACTGACAACTGAAAATGTCTTTTTAAAGGTCAATCTCATATTCGCTCTTCTTTTCCAGCATGTTCAATCACAGGTTTGGTCGCATAGGAGCGATTGTGGGTACTTATCCACTCTACATTTTCTTGTCTTGCCTAGTGCTATTCCTAGCTTCAATATCGTACACTTTCATATATCCGTGGGTTTATAAAGAATGTTTCTTTTCTTTTTTACTCTTCCCTGCTTCCATCTAGTATTATTTCTCTTCAGTTTCTACACATTTCAGTCCTATTTTTCGACTAAACTTTGATGAAGGTTATACCACTAAAGATGCTCCATCCATACAAGAACTTAAGGCTCAAATTGGATTTTTCGGCAATAAGGTAATGTTTTCCACATTGTACTGAAGTATATCCATATTTCTAAATAATTTTTTCGTTAACGCAAATCTACTCCTATAATAGTCTAAATTTATGATATCAAGGTTTTTATCATTTTGACCATCAATAACCTCTTTTTGCTATTCCTATCTACGTCCCGCACTTGTGACTTTTTATTTAGCGCTAAGATCACGTTGAAGGAAGGCACGATATGACGAAAGTTGGCCGTATCTAATAATCTACAGGGGCGAATTAGATGCTATTTAATTATCATACCAAATTCAGCTTCAATACGCTAATCATTAAAACATGACTCCCTATTTTTGTTTGTTTTAATGAGTTTTCTTTATCAAGATATATACATAATTTCGTTCTGCAAATTAGCTACAAAGTCAAACTGTTTTCTCAGTCAGTGCAAAGTTCGCTATCACCGTCAACAACTGAACTGATAATGACAGGTGTCAGTAATACCCGACTATTGTTCCTCTATGAATTACAGGAATATTATGAGCTAATACTATGGAAAACAGTAGACACTCAAAAACTGATCGACATGTCCTTTTTTGCACACTACTTTGTAATTCGCGATGTTTAACCTTCTAGGAAAATATTCGGCTGTTTTTTTTAACTACGTAGAGATTTATAGACATTAGTATGGATACTAGTTCATTACCTGAAGACAAATTAACGGTAAAACTTAGTAATTCACAATTTAAATATAAGGACAGTACGAGCTAATTCAACACTTATAATAATAAAATGTCATGCCTCTAGGGAACTCCCTGGTACATGGCATTATTTGCGGTACCACGAGATTTGGAAAAAGGATCGATGATCGAATCGGGCGAATTCGATGAGTTCAAGCAGTTCTATAAGGTATCGGAGTTATTGCTTGTCCTTTGGTAGCAATGTTTTAGCAGTGATATATTAATATGTAGAAAAAATGACGTAAATGTTGAGCCAATTTTATAGAAAAAAAAACTAGCAAATATTCCGGTCTTTATCATAGTCTTCACAGAGTGTGAAAAAGGACATCGTGATTCGGGAAGAGGGTAATAAATCAATAACGTATATGGACTATTGTGGAAACATGTGCGACTTCAATGAAGTTATTTTTAAAACCTATGTAAGTAATGTTTAGTAATCATTAATTAGAGTTCCAACTTGTTATTTTAGTCTATGGCAATTTTTGGACTTCAATGGCCAGAAACATCTATTTTTACGTATAAATCCAATATTGGGAAGTATTTCTTTGAAAGAGAGATGAAAGTAAGTTTAAATAGTTATTAATGTGTAGAGGATAATCAGTACTTAGTTATCACTTTAATAGAAATTTGATATTATGGCTAAGTTTTAATGTCAAGGAAATGTGAATATTTTCTAATTGTATAGCAAATTTGAGCGATCAAATGCGATTATACAATCAAACATTGTCAAATAATAATTTTAGCAATTAAAAGTCATGTAATTAGCAACGAACATAATGTAATTCCATAAATACACAATAAAACAAAATGGACTGTTTTATGATAGAAACGCCCTAACCAATTCTAAGAGGTAACCTCATTGAATAGATTTGACTTTAGCCTATAGCATGTGTTCTAGTTAGATTTCGCAAGAAAGAAGAACTACTTCTAAATAAAACCTTATGAAGTTTGTTGCTTATTTAGCCATTGACTTCGTACAGAATAATTATCCATTGAAAACTACGTAAATCCTTTAATTACAAATATCCTTTAAACTAATTTTTGCAAAAATACTTACAATACCACTCTATTTTTATGGCATCTTTGCTGAAGTAATGATAAATAATACATTTGCTCTTACAAGCACGCCGAAACATCTGATTTTAAAAGTGCTTGATGATATAAGTGATTTTATTCGCGAAGTGTGTCTGCAACACTTTTCCGACGAGAAACAAGTTTCTAAACCTCGTCTGTTGTATCCTCAGAAGCAAAACACCTGCAGACCTCCACCTAAGTCTGTTCTGTTGCGAAACTGTCTATTTTGCATGTGATTGTCCAGCGTCAAGAAAAGGTACCAGTCGCTTAAAGAGATGTGAGGAGAATATGGAGGCTGAGGCAGTATCTCCCATTCTAAAGCGCAAATCTCCTTACGGCACGTTTGGCAACACGACGTCTTGCGCTGTCCGACAAAAGAGTACATCCTTTCGATTGACTAGTCCTGGCCGTTACTTAAGAAATGCATCCTTCATATGCTCGAGTTGCTTGCAGGGACCTTGCCGTAATTGTTGGGCAGGCGGCCACAAATTCGTGGTGAACAATACCGGCACCACACGCAAAGCAGGGTCTTCCGGTGGCGAAGCGGCGCCTCTGAAGCCTGCGGTACTGAATCTTTTGGTGACAACCAGTGGTGCGTTCACTTCTTGCTATAGCACAAGGTCCATTTTCATCCCAAGTTGGTAACCTTCGAAGTTTGTTGTTATCTGACGATAAATGTGGTGCTATTTTCCTAGCTCCCATAATTTTCCAAGTTGATGCAATTGCAAACGAGTTGTTTTACCACTCACGATAAACGTGTGAGCGAGTTCTTGAGACGATGCCTTCGAATTGGCTACCACTGCGACTCGTGATTCGTCATCATCAGTAGACTTCCCAGAACTACTTGCACTACTTCGAGGTTCGCTAGGCACTGGTCTTCGGTTAGATCATTTGGTGAAAACACGTCATGCAAGCCCTACCACATCTTCTCCAAGTGCCACATAACTCTTGCGTGACGCTTCTGAGACCTTGATACCGAGTTTTAATTCACAAGGCAAACAAGCCCGGATTTTACGAAAATCGACTGCCACTTTAAAAGCGTTAAGTGGCAGAAAAGAAGTGCACGTCGTGGTGGAGCACATCGATCGATTGACGCCTCTTTATGCCTATGACGCNTATGCCTATGACGCACCAAAACATGCACTCGGTAAACTACTGCGGCGTGAGACGCCACAGAACCGAACCCTACCAAAACCCGCACGAACTTTTTTGCTTACCTGATAATTTGTATCAATTGCTTCCCTTGAAGCAAGTTTGCGGCGAACTATTATCAATTTGTGTGCGTCCAACATCTTTAAATTACAAAATTCTATGAACCTCATAAATTCTAAATGGAAAAACTTGTTGTTTATTAGTAGTTTTGAAAGATTTATTTAGTTAAAAGTTTACTGGCGATTAGATAGTAAATTTATTAAATAAAGAAGCAGAATGTTACGTGAGGTACGATTTTGGTAAGGTCAGCCTTGGTTCACTTTAAATCATTTATGCCAAGTTTTGACTTCATCCACACATGTATTTCTAAGCCTTCGCTAAGCAATTTAGGATTGAAGTAGATCTTTTTGTGATGCTATTTGAAATTCTCATTGGGAGTGAAAGGAAATGTGTTTTCAAAACAAATAAATAATTTTGTATTACTTTAGAAAATTTGATATTAATACATTCATTTTAGGGAGATGAGATTATTAGTTCTAAAATGTCGGCCTTATACTTCATGGTGTTCGTCAATAGTACATCGACAGCAAACGATTTAAGGGAATTTGAAAGAAAAGTCACACTGTAGGTATTATGAAGAAAAGATTTTCTTAAATTTAGGAGCTTAATCTAGTGTATGTGTGTCACTTTTCCTCGTATTTTAATATAGCTCATACATGTACATAAAACACTACACGACTCGGGAATCAAGAAACATTTATTTAATTTAAGATTCCTATTTGTTTTAGTAAATTAGAAGAACACAATGCGGATGACTCAAAATTAACAACATTAATCCAACATAGTGCACGTGGAATGGAGATGGAGATCAAAAGAGGAACTACAATGGTCGCTTATAAAATGGCTCTAGGTAACAAATGATTTACGCTAATGGCAATAGCACAGTACCGACTTATACATTTCTGCTCAAAAAAACTGCTATATTTAAATGCAGTAAAACAGATTTTTAGGTCTTGGACTAACTGCTGTTCTAATATTAGCATCACTCATTCTTCAAAACAAAGTACACGGTAGAAGTACTGGAAGGTTAGCATAAAAGCAATAAATAAATAAACTAATATATTGAACACAAATAAAATATCAGCAAAAATACCCGGTAGGAAGAGTGAAGAAAGAGATATCTATCGAAATTGTAGGGTTTTTTTTCTCTGGATAGTCGCATTCCTGCTTCCCCTCATGTCTCTTATCACTGCCACTGCCTTCTGTTGTCTACTTAAGCGTCATTTTAACACCATTATGTTTGTGTCACCGGTAGCAGCTTTTGCAGTAGGTTCGAAATAAAAAAAAGATTATTTATTAATTATTTAGTAATAAAACTTGTTCTTCAGTTTTGTTATAAAGCTGATTTTAGGCTTAGACGGCGTATTTATTCTTTATGAAACTTGGCTGCGTGTATCAAACCAAAGACGTGAAGATGTTATGCTTGAGGTAAGTTCTTAGTACTTTAGAAAAACAACAATCCAACATCCATATTTCTGATATTAGATCTCGAGAAAATCAAAAAAGTCTTGCATAATAATTACATATAAATAAATTCATATTGTTACATAAAAATAACATTTTATGATCTTGAAATAAACTTAGTGTTGCCAATACTTGAATATTATAGTAGTATTAAAGTTTCTCACTTAAATGACCACCACTATTGTTTAGGTGTTTGGCTCATGTTTACCATCAATCACAATAATCAATGCGGCTGCCATCGGTCTAATGGCTGCTGGACTGTTTCCCATTGAAGAATTTGCCAATCTCTCATTCTTCTTGAGCATCACCATAATATGCACTTATATATACCAGGTAACAATGACCGTTATTCTTAATAGTTGCATCTATTTCCGGTTTATTCATATTTAATATAATTTATACGATAAGCTAATAACAGATTGAATAACCGTAAAATTAAAGATGTTCTTCTTTGCACCCACTATGGTTTGGTGTTCACCTGTGAATTCCCATATGCCTCTACCTAAAGATATCGAGAAAAAATGCAACGGTCGCAGTTGGTGGTTGACCAGTGTTATTGGTCGGTTGATTATTGCTAAATATATTCAATTGTTGCATATCATATTATCTAACGATAAACGGTTTAGATCCCTATGCTCAACTGCTAGCATCACCCTGGCCGGTTATGTTGGCTGTAGTCGTGTTCTGCTTCGGTTGTACATTACCTGCGATTTTTGGATTTAAACAGGTGGATAAACACTTTTAGTTTACTTATTTGTTAATGATGTAATTAAGTAAAGGAATCCGTTTTTTGCTCTTCTGAGTAGTATTTCAAATATCAAATACTACATAGGTAAAGTATGAGCGATTTCAAAAACAATCTTAACACGCAACAAAAATTACTGTTTAAAAACAATTTCCGGAGTTTTCGGCTATTTTTCTTTGCTAATAAATGTATTAATTTTGTAGATACACCAATTTTTGTATCTCTTCCCACCTCCGTCAGTTGAAAGAAATTATACCAATTTAATAATTTACCCCTTTTTTGTTCAGACCATAAATTTGCTGCAAAGTTGATGATCCCTCTAGACTTCATTCTGATTCTCATTTTAAGTCATAAACAATGTGTACATGTAACCTAGAAGACTGCAGGTACATGGAAATCTAGACTATCGCCACTTGTTGCCCCCCGACTCACCCAGCAACAAAGGAGTGCACTTTATTAGCGATGTGGTCAGCTTAATACTGTTCAATATTACATTTTGAAAGCCAATGTTGTCTTCAATTTTATTTACAAGAGGTCCGAGCACTTATCTAAGTATCATAGGCCGGATTTTAGGCATTGAAAGAAGTCAAGTGAATATTTTTATTGTATCAAATTATACTTTTTTAAATTTAGGTATGGCCTGAATTTTTACACATACTTTTTATTATTGAGCAACCGCCAAACTTCTCTGATCCTAATGAGTATAGAGAATTTAAGGTGAAAATTTTGTTTTTATCTAAAGTTTGCTCTCTCCCACTCTGTTCTCTATTTCTTGCTATTTTCCTTAAGATATATGCGATCTACTTTTTTTTCTTAGGATATGATAGCTGAAATTGAAGAGTTACCAGGCACAATTGGAAAGAGCTCAAACATGATGTGGATCAAAGATTTCGAAAGATACACTGATATAAGTGAAAATGAAACTTGTACGTTTATTTTATATGCATTTCCTATTCCTAACATTTGATAAAAATGGTTCCAAGTATGGATTTTTTCGATATTGAATTATGATCATTTCTATATTAAAATGCTAGTAGAATTACGAAATATACTGAGTGTTGTAGATTTCAGCATTAAATATGTCAATGTTCAAGGATTTCATAACACATGACATTTATAAAGCATGGAATTCAGGAGTACAATTCAGATATGAAGAAGAGTGAGTACCGAAAAAGTACATGTATTTTTTACATTAACGAAAAATCAATCATTTCCAGTGGTACTTTTATAATTACTAGAATGTTGTTCATGGTTGGATTTGAAGGAACGAACTCTATGTCTGACAAGGCTGTGTTAATGACCAACTGTAGAAAAGTATTTATTTTTCCTCATCTCTAGTTCTCATAACTCTTTTCAGTATAATTCCAATGGTTTCTTGCAACTCTACGTTTAGGTAGCTGCTAAATATCCTATGTTTAATACTATTCCATTTGATACAGAAGTAGGAATGGTGGATGTTATTCTTCAGATACCACAGATCACATATATGTGGGTTAATATCTATTAAAACATTTGAATAATAATAAATGCTAAATTTCAATTATTTATTATAAAGTTCGAGTAATCGTCGTGACACTGATTAAATGTAGAAATTTTCAGAGTACCTATTTTCATCTACATAATTATGTTCGCACTGTTCGTTGCGTTTGTTGGTAATTTGGTAGTTTCTGTGATAGTACTAATGTCTGCCGTTTCTGTATATGCAGGTACTTCAAAGAAAAAACTGATAGCTCAATCCATCTCTAAATTTTACACACATTATTGCTGCTATTTACAGGTTCATATTGTATATCTGCCTTGTTCGGAATGACTTTGAATCCGTTTTCGGTCGCTTTCCTTATTTTCACAGCAACAGTCTCGCCTAAATTTTGTACTCATATATGTTACTTTTTCCAGCAGGTGCTTAATAGTTTCTAAAGTAATTTCAAATTTATTGCAATAATTGTGAAAATTATAAATATAATATATTTAGACACTTAAGCTCAAAGGATTCAACGATGACGTATACCGTTTAACGGATGCTCTCAATGAAACGCTTTTACCGATTTTACTGGTAAGTCTACTTAAAACATCAAATTACCAGAAAAAAATATATAGTGGAAGTCTGTTTCAGAACAAATAACTGAAACAAAACATTTGTTTTGTCTAGCTTAGTACCATATCATAATGATCCGTATATTTTATAGAGCTCAATTTGCGGTGCATCCTTACTTTTACCTGTGATATTCTCCAACATTGTAATTTTTAAATTTTTGGCTATCATCAACCTTCTCATGCTTATTTTGGGTCTTTTCCACTCTGTTGTGCTAGTTCCTATAATTCTAATTCGTATTCCAACTACGCTCACAGGTATGAGTTTTTTCTGCAGTGAATTCCAGCAAAGAGATACAATATCCTCTAAGCCCTCCCCCTCTCATGCCAATGCCTAAAATAAGTTAGTTTCATAGATATAAGTGCTTCAGCTATATGTTTAAGGATCGCCTTGTTGAGTTGAAACATAACTTCCCACTTAATATTGAAACATTTTCACTGATTCTTTAAGTGTCAGTTGTTCACAGTGAATGTTTCCTCCATATTCTATGTTTTAATTCAGTGCTTCCCTTCTTAGATAGTCTAATAATTATACTTTTCGAAGTCTAAAAAGTATAGTATTATTGTATGTTTTGGATTCGTACTATTATCTGAATACAGAAACTACTTTCACTTTATTTAAAATACCACTCGCCTTTCTCTACTTTTATTGCTCAATCATATAGTAATTTTTCATCTAATCGAGTCTTACTACGACCAGGGTTTTAGTGCCGGCGAACCTATCATCCTTATAAAGTGCATTATCCGTTATTGCTCAATTACATCTGTTTATTCGCTATTTTTAACATTCCATGTTGTTACCATGTTTCTTTTTTAAAATATATTTTCCATAGTTATTATGTTCACTTTAATTGGAACGGTGAGAATAAATGCTCTTCTGATGAAGTGCGTTATTACAAAATATGAAAGAATAGTTTGAGAACTGATATATTTAATGTACTTTTACATGCCGTCATAAAAAAAACAAATAATTAGCAGTATAATCATAATCATTTAATAAAGACTGCACATTTACTGTCATTGATAAGTTTTTCAAGAAGTTACTCTTTTCTCACCATAACAATCCTTTTCAGTATTCTTTTGTCACTTATAAAGCCTATTCAAAGTCTTAATTCGACTTCACATGTTTGAACATGATCCTTAGAATAATTAATCTGTTATTTATTCAATCACGGTTGTTCACTTTAATCAGTCTTCTCAATTCTTATCACTCAAATATGGGCATTCTGCAAATTCTTTTCGGCACTGAAAGTGGACAAAAACATGCTCATAAAAAAACATCAGTCAGTTTTACTAAATTTACCAATTCTACTTTAATTGTAAAACGAAATACATTATCCATTCTACAAATGGAAATATGTAAGCCTCATGCAAAATCAAATGAAACAATGTATGATATACGTCAATGCGCAGCTGGCACAAAATAAGCTCCTCCTATATTGGGTATTAGTCACGGTCATCAGCTTGGATAGTGAGTTGTCTATGTTCCAGCACACATATTTTTTCTTATTATCTTGTTTTTAACAGGTTTTTTAAACACTAAATACTAATACTATTAAGGGCGCTGTATGTGACAGCAAAAAATTTTATGTGTGGCTTATTATATCAAATATTTAGAACTATCAACTTTTCACTAGCATTTTTAAAGAATTATTATAGCTATAAAAATCCATAATAATTACACTATTTAGTTACCTGTGTAATAAATATCAGTTTTACTTTCAATCAAATGTATTTTCTGTAGTTTTGAGAAGCCATGTATACATATATAGTATTTTAATAATAAAATATATTTCGGATAGAATAGAAAGCGTCTCCCATAATCCCTATTTTCGTCAATATGCGGATGAAAAGAAAGTCCCCAAGTTGGCGCCGTTAAAACTGATCAGAATCGTTGTCCCCCGTGAAAGCATTATTGCCGATATCGATTTCATCACTCAGGATTTGTACTATTTCTCGTTAGAATTCCAATTAAATTCTGGTTATTATATAAACAGAAGTATTGCTTAGTAATAACTGGTATTTGCAATATTATTTTCGCTAACCAATAATATGACTTCATTGCTACAGATGGGTTTATTTGGTGATTCAAATTCACCATTCGACGAGTATGTCGAAAAAGTCACAGCAGAACACCTCACGTCTGAGAACTGGGGAATGATCCTTGATATATGCGATAAGGTAAATAGTGATCCGAAAGCGTCCAAAGCTGCATTACTCTCCATCAAGAAAAGGCTAGTCAAATTTTTTTGTCTGTTGAATCTTCTTTTTTAACTTTGAATTATTTTATCCAGATTTTTTAGGTCTTAAAAGACTAAATAATAAATATAGACGTAATTACACTAACTGAAATTTTAATAGTTGAGTATTTCACTGAAAATAATTCTGATTAATTTTTTAATTCAAATTATAAAATATGCCTTTTGTAGATTGAATCATCGCGATCCTCATGTTGTAATTTTGGCACTTTCTGTTCTTGATTCATGTTGGAGCAACTGCGGGCCAGCTTTTCGCAAGGAAGTATCATCTGCAAATTTTATCAATGAATTGGAGTCGAAAGCTACTCATGTAAGTTTATATATAATTTATTATAACAACTAGGATTAAGGAGGAAGTAATATCATCATCTATAATTTAAAAATTTGTAACTAATTAAGAGCACGCGATTGATTGCGGAGAAGACAAGAATGATGGTCAAAAAATGGGTAGACATGGAGTGCAAAACTGATGCTTCCCTTTCCCTTGTATGTACTTTACATAAGAATCTTCTCGCAGATGGATATTCTTTTGACTTCTCGGAGCCGAAGAAGAAGACAGTAATTAGTAAGGATCCTAATGTTGTAAGTTTTAGTGTTTTACAGAACGTTTACGTATAAAAATATCGTAGTGATTGAATGATAAAGATTTTTAGATTTATCGCATTTAGAAAAATTTAGTTTAAATCTGTATTAATCATATTAAGGTGTCATCACAAGAGGAGGAGGATGACATTGCTAAGGCCATAGCTCTTTCGCTTCAGGATGCTGAAAAGAAACCTAAAACTAATATTTACCCAAGTGGAAATGGCTTTCCAAGCGGAACTGTAGTGAATGCTTCTGGATTAACTAACTGCAGGTGAAATGAGTAGTTTTATTCATGAGTGTTGTTGCGTTCGCGATTTCTATTGATACTAGATTTCCAATATTTGCTACAAAATTAATATATACTTTTCACATACCAATGACATAGGCTTGTATTTATTTTACCTAATGTCTATTTTTTTTTGCGCTATATAAACGCTTGCACGTGTTCTTATAACGTGGCTCATCATAACCAGAATATGCAAGCTCAATTAACGGATGGTTTTTCAACCAACGTCACTCAGAAATCAATAATTAAGAAAGCTCAATTTAATATGCCTGTGGAAATGTCGAAGGTCCTTCAAATGTTGCACATCTTGTTTCATATGACATAGCGTTATTCAATAATCAATTAGGGAGGTCTGTGATATAACCAAGAGGACTTATTTTTCTATAAAAGTCATTAATAATAATGATTTCTATTTCATTCACAGAAATGCTGAACGTACAGTACGAGCACTCTATGATTTCGAAGCTGCTGAGGACAACGAACTTTCATTTGTTACTGGGGATTTGATTACGGTTACGGATGATAGGTTAAGCTACTATTTCACTTTGCATTTTATTTGCAAGTAATATTGAGATTATATCACCTAAGCTTTCGTATTTAAGCAATTCTAATTGGTGGCGTGGACGAATAGGCGTGCAACAAGGTCTTTTTCCTTCTAGTTTCGTAACTTCAGATCTCTCTGAAGTTAAGGTTTGTTGCTAGTACTTTATCATATCTGGATTAATACTAAACATGAAACAAAATGGTTCTGCAAAATTTATTCTTTGATATGCTTTAGCCCGAAATTCCTTCAAATACTGCTGAACGTGTACGGCCAGTAGCTCAGATTGATGAGTCAGTAATGTTGAAATGTATCCAACTTTTGGAGGATTGTGATCCTACTGGTGAAGTACCAGATCCTCCTGAATTAGCGGAAGTATGTCGTTTTAAGTTTTTAAATAGAATATAAGTTTATATTTTCATATCTCATATGATGTATTTCGACGTGGTTTTGGCTGGAACTATAAATAAAATTTGTAAAATCAGGTGATTAGTGGCTTAAATTTAGGTTGAAGCGGCTTCGATTGCTCAAGGTCCACTAATCGATGTACGACTAGCATCAATTGATCGACAGAGCAATGCACTAGCTCAGGTACCATCTTTCGAAAAGAAACGACATCGATATCTATTATACAATATTAAGGTTGATATGGCGATCCGTGACGTGTTAGCTCTGTACGACCAAGCTGTTCAACAATCCCATTATCAAGCATGTCATTTTTTGTTTGTTTATTATTATGTAATTATTTTGGATCAAATAACACTGAAGTTGTTTGAGGCTCATGCTCAACATAATGCAATGATCAATGGAACACATCAACCGGGTGTTGCGCAAATGGCTGTTCCGCAACAATACAGTGGCTACCAAGCAAATGTAGGTTCAATTGAGATTCTCAGAAGTTATTTTCCATGGTTATTGTTTTAGGTAAATAGTCAACAGATCCCACTACATCCACAAATGCAACCTGCATTGATTGGAAATCCTCAACATGCGGCTTTTCCTCAGTATACACCAGTTTCAACACAATATTCATCCATATCTGCTCCTAAAAATGAAGCAACACCCGTATATACTCATTATACCGCTCCTCTTCCCAAATTGGAAACCATATCTGACGTTAGCTACACTCCTCACCATCCATATCACCAAGAACAACAACAAGCAGCACCATTTAATCAGCAAGTGCATCAGTTTAACTGGAGTCAACAAGTTCAAAATCAAGCTCAGCAGTTTTAGTTAATGTTACCTACTCACTTCAATGTTGGACTTTTATTTTGTGCTTTCTTTTAGCATTGTACTGAATATGTCTTCCGTCGATTTTGGTAAGCATGTTTCTTCCTGTGATATACATTGCGAAGTTATGTATATATTTATATAGCAATATTAGAATTCATTTCTTTATCAGATTATGCTTGTATAAATACCAATTATATAAATAATATTGAAGGCGTAATCATTAGTGACAAACTTGTATACGAATTGAAATTATGGTTTTACTGTTTGACTGGAGACCCATTTTCCATAAAGCTCAGATGCGTAATCAACCGCCAGAGAGATAAATTCAGGTACATCATAGGGATGCATCTTCTTAATAGCCTAGAAAAATAACTATGGAGATGTCACGAAACATAATACAAGTGCTGTACCTCTTCTAGTTGTTTGATGTTGTCCTCTCGGGTCTTCATTATTAGGAGTAACTCACTGTCCTCGTTTACTCTCCCTTCCCATTCATATCTGAAGTTAATCAAGATGAGGACCTGGTCTTGTGGTTACTGTTTGAAAATCTGAGAATCGCTTTTGAACTTACATAGATTTTACGCCAGGGATGATGTTGACGCAGGCAACAAGTTTCTCCTCAACAACTGATCTCAAAAAAAAAACAGTAATCCAGTATAGGCAATATAAACGTCTTTAAACGCTACAGCATTGTAATTAAGATCGTAAAAAGTGGGTATTAGGGTACCTTGCAATCTGTGTGGCTATGGTATGGTTGGGGACGGTGACATAAACCACGCGGAGGCCTGTGCCCATTAAACGAGACGTCATTGTACGATAAATTTTAAAAAAACACCAGGAAAACTGAAATTAAGAGGGAACGACTCAATTTAAACGTTTTCATGTGCACACGTAAACAGCTTTCCTAATGGATGGTTCAACACTGAAAGTGAAGGCTTACCTCCAACCTGATTTTATGAGAAAAAAAATTAGATATAGCGGTGCCATAAAAGACAGCAAACTTTAAGATATATTTCAAATGTAGGAAATATTTATTGAATTCAATGAATAGTATAGAACTCTGTGGCAGGTAAAAGTACAATCCCAGTAACATTAACTTCACTTATGGCTTCATGTAAGGTATCTGGGTTTCAAACCTTGCATGAGGAAGACATTTTAAGTGAAGCATAAATTCTCCTGGCTTTCACAGTTGGTGAGGCAGGAAATCGTATACTATCATTCAATATTTACCGACTGACCAAACTATGAAAGGTATGTCTATTCATAGATACGAAGAGCACATAAATGAGCAATACAGAAAAAAAACAGAAGCAGATTATCAATGAGGTCTAGCAAAAGTAGCGGAACCCGAATATACAGATCAAAATACCCACTCAATATAATTATAACGCTATAAAAAATACAAAAACTGATGATGTATCGATACATAAATATGAATCGAGTCACGAATATTTTAGTTTCTTACATGTCGTGTCGAACATTGGATTAACCACAATGCATGTTAAGTCTCAAAAAAAATGTGAAGCTACCATGTTTACAAGTACGAGTTGTATCCTATATCCCTATATTCCTGTCTTCTTCTTGATGAAGGACAGAAACATACAAGGCAGGGTCCCCATGACAGAAAGCTATTGCGGAATGACCCATTAATAAACATGTAAATAAGGAACTTAGATGATGGCCCAGCAACTGCTAACCACACGAAGATGAACGTCACCTAAATGCATATAAAAACTATAGGCATAACATCCCTTACTCTTTACAATACCAAAAAACCGTGATGACCTAAGTAATTGAATAATGTAATTTAGCAAAATACCACACAATTAGGTGAAGTTAAGTACTTTTAAAAAAACTTACTAGAGAGAGATCAGCCTCTGGCTGAGGTGGCATTAGATATTCAAATACTTTAAGACATAGTAGAGGTAGCCATGATAATACGAAGGCTACAAGCAGAAACATTGTTAATACGAAGTTTGGATCTGTTTCAATCACCATACGCTGACTGTCCTCCAACTGAAATAATTCAGTTTTCAAAGTAAATAAAATTGATTTAAATTAGTAGTTTAGAAGATATATAAATAAGCATACTTTAAATCCAAATTAGTATATGTATTTATTACCTTCATTATGGAATTTATAATGCATTACTATAATATTTAAATACATTTAATCTTAAAATACTAGAAACAAAATTTAATGTAGGATTAAGTAAATATACGCACTTAAACTTCAGAAACTATATGAAATGCAACACCATATTAATTCATTTTCCACATAGAGTGATCAATTTCCTGAGTATTGAGCTATCAAGAAGCACACGCTAGTGAGTAATGCGATACTATTTCAAGTCTACGAAGCAATCATCCATGTCATCCTAAACTATAACAATTTCCGTGCAAGACAATGAAATTTAATCTGCAAATAGTGGCGCGTGGAAGAAACCTTATCCACTTGAAAGCCTCTATAAGTTTTTCGCTACCACTTATAAGCACACATATATTTGTTTCCTAAGCCTTTTAATAATACGTTATTCAATCAAATCATTACTTCAAAAATTTCTGAATGTTTGGTTTCTAGAAATGAACAATATGTTGTATTCTAAGCATCAACTGCAATGTCAAATCCAACTATGTACCCTCCGTAATTCTAATTGTCAAAACATTGACGTACTAGAGGGCCCAAGGGAGCTAATTTGCCATCAATGTAAAAAAACAAAGACCATCGTTTCTTAAAAGCAATAAGAATAGAATTTTAGCAAGAATAAAGTAAATACATATTTCAAATCAATACTGTAGTAAAATAGTAGATATAAAACAAGATTTAAACAGCCAATAAAGTAGAAAGGATTTAAAAAATTGCGAAACAATAAGACTAGTTTGTGCCCAACTATAAATTTTGAATAGAAAGCTCACCTGGTCAGGATGTCTCATAGCTTTGATAATTTTATATCCCGTATTAAATACTGTAACGATGGTTGGAAGAAATACCAGTAATAAAAGCGTCATACTGTACGCTGTCGTCGCAGACCAGTCCAATACACACAGTTGAGCATCTTCATAGAACACAACCTGGATATAAAATTTCTTGGATACATTAAATACTTACGCAAGATGGATTATCTATGAACATTAAATTCTGCTAATAAATTGAAAAGATTAATATTTTTCACAGTATTACACGTTCGAATTCAAGATAATACAGAGTAAATATATGGTACATCTAAGTTTTCATCAATTATCGGAGTTCCATATCACATATTCATAATCCCTATACAGCCTTCATTTGACAATATCCTTCGCTTTGTCTTACTGGTGATTCGCTAATACATGTAGCCAGCCGAAGCCGATCGATTCCGCGCCAAACCACGTCATTCTCAAGGGATAACATATATTTATGGGGTTTATATCCTCAGCTTACACAAATAAGAAAAGTGGTGCGTGTAAATTCAGTCTGCTGATTGAAAACGGGACAGGATACATACATGCAGCACATTCCTACCACAGTAAAAGATTTTTAAGTAGTTTGGTAAAAGTTTTACATACTTAAATAAATTCCACACCTGCATTTGGGCGACAACAATGGGGCAGCATAAAAGAAGAGAAGTCAGCCAGCTGAATACTATCCAACATTTGCATCTTGTTAGTGATTGATCCGCGTATCGAGACGGCTTCATCATTGCTGAATACCTAAACATAACTAATCATTATGAACCATTATTAGATAGAAAAAACCATCATTTATCCAGTTCAAATGTCTCATGAAACCCGATTAAATCAGGGAAAAAACCCCAAGACATCATGTACGAAATTAATGCGCTCCATCAGATTTGCACAGAATTATTGATATGATTCTTAGTAATTTGGATAGTGTTTTTATCACAATCATCTATCACATTGGCAAACTATCAATAATATATCAGATACTTGTTTCCACAACAAAACACACGTCATACACAGCATTCTAGACCAAAACAGCTAACACAACAACCGCAAAAACTGCAAACACTTTCTAACAATAAACCCTTGTTATATAATAACACATTGGAAATTCCTCATATTAGCTCATTCAATAACTTGAATTGTTTAACTAATAACCACACTAGATATACGATGTTAATTTCTGAAAAAAACAAGCTTAAAAAATCATATTATATTACAAAATACCGCACCTATCTATGCATATCCACGCAAAAGTATACACAGTTGAGCAGAAAAGTGCAATCTGAAGATATGCACTGCATTTGCACAACAATGAGTTGTCACTCATGAACCGCCAACTAGGTTCGAGCGTTGAATACAAACTAAGTGGGACGATGAATAGTGCAGCCAGAAGGTCTGCCACAGATAATGAAATCTGAAATATATTTGACCTACATCTTACATGTATATTTCATATAATACCCACATTAAGAAATCCTCTCTTATACTTTCAGTTTTTTCCTAAGGGTAGAGATCCATTAGTCTAATTCGGTTCCGGATATTGGACGAGATGTTTGAGAAAGTCAATAGCTTATTAGCTGAGATAGTTGTCCTTTCTTAGTTAGTAGGAAGAAATGAATGATTCAAGAGCAAACATGCATCACTTACGAAATTGAAAATTAGTTTCTAAAATGCTGAAAAACCAGCTGCCTGCAACTAGGCAGAATATATAGAATAACATGATCGATTTAAATAAATAAATAAATAAAAACGATTAATAAGTGACTCACCAAATAACATCCTATTACATCGTATAGGTCTGCAGTGGTGAATATCACACATATATTGAGCAGGGACGTTCCAAGAAGAAGCACTTCGACAGCGACGATTACCGACGCCTTGGCCAGTGATTCTGCTGTAAGCGATTGACCATCTAGCACGTCCCACATTCTGGCAGTCGCCTACGTCTTTCCGTCTAGTATGGAATTCACCCGCAGCGGTCCCAACCATGGGACCACGAGCCCAGCACGCAGTCCGTCGTCTCGCGTGCTGTCCGTCTGATATTCCCACGGACACTATAGCGGAGCACGATGCAACTGGATAATAGAGATTTAGTGGACTCCGACTGGAGACTGTGGGAGCGGCTCAGTATGGGCGCTGCGGACACAGCCACGCCCCACCCCTGAATCGATACTCTGTCAACTAGATAACTGCGAACATCGAGCCATATTAAAGCAACGCTGACCTAAACTAAGTTGAAAAGACCACAAACCACCTCGCAACAATTTACTTATTTCTTTGATATGATAAACAACGATACAATAATCAAAAACGAATGAATAATGAAATGCTGTAATTCCTATCTATATTTTAATTTAAAACTATTAAATGACGAAGGTAGACGTGTTTAGTTATATAGAACACTAAATTTATTCAATGAAGACATAATAAATCTAGAAATAGGATTCCAAAAATGATGAATGCTAGCTCACTGCTAGTTTACCAGAACAAATGTAACAAGCGAATTTCAGTCTCCTCCAATTGGAAATACAATGACATATTGGCGGGAGAGTTTCGACTCTAGGCAGCAAGCAGCTTTTACCTAATTGCCACTGCAGCAATATCACCCATCACGTCATCGTATTAGTGTGCATAAGCCACGTGAAGCATCTCTAGATAATACAAATACGAAACCGACTCAACACGCTCTGCCAAAATAAGACATTGGTGATCCGTTAGAGAATATATATTACATAAACAAAGAAAAAATAATAATTGAAAAAATTACAGAATGCAATCTTCTTTTGTTGGAAATGCAAGTAAAGGAAATCTCAAATACGAGTCCGCTTCCCCTTGGCTACGCTTTGCATTACGCGGTCCATCTCAGAAGCCATTTTACTCAGCATTTCCGGAGAAACTCGCATAGTGTGGTCTTCGCCATTGGCAAGTCTTATTTTCCACACGAAATTCACTTCAGAGTCTATGTTTAATGACGTCCGTTGAGAAACCTGAAAAATGTATGTGGTCCAATTAGTTATAACTCCTTAGATATCCTGCATATCAAAATCAATCTTGATTATTGCAGAATGACCATACACTAAATACATGCAGTCATTTACTATGTATAACGTTCAACATAACTCATGAAGTCTATTCCCATTCAATGTCTGAAAAACACTACAAGGCCAACATCGTCCATAAGGTTGTGCTGTTGACTTTTAAATCGGATGATTTCTATACAACACCATACCGATGGTGACATAAATAATGATTACTTGATAGTTTATAAATGGTAATTTATATATATATTTATATATATATATATATAATACTAATCGTTGTTATACTTTTGGTTGCCACATGTATTGGATTAGTGTGAACTGCATCATATAGCGCACAAGGCGCCCGGATAACGATTTACGAACGTGAACCCAATTATCTAAATCTATTCTCCAACAATTCCTTTGTCGATGCAGCGCGAAAGTGCAGATGGCACAGCTAACGAGACGAAGACGGAGACCAAGGACCAAAGAAACATATTCAACAATAAAGGTGGCCTTTTCCTTCTAAACTTTGTATAATGGATACTACAAAAAATTTCAATCCATTAAAAATGTTCAGTGATAGTTTTATCACACTATTTATATAAATTAATAAGATGTAATTTAAAGCAAACGAAAAAGTATCTAGTTAGGATTTTTGTAATTAGCAATTAAATAAAAGATACCTTACATCTATGTCAATCCTCCAATCAGAACTTAGGTAACTACCTTGAGTAGAAGCCTCGATAATATGGGAAAGCAGAGATCGACATTCAGGAATGGCAGATACTGAAGCCACGATAGCTAACAAAAATGATCGAAATACGTTGCTTAATGTAGAGCTATCTAATACGCTGAGTAGCAAATCCATCCCCTAAACTATCAATAATCGGTGTTTTGTATGTTTAAATACACTGAGTTTCTTCTTTTTCCTAAATATTTAATTGAACCCTTTTTTAAATAAGAATAAAATACTCCAAAGCCACAACGCTATTTTACAATAGCTAAGTTGATCTAATTTATTAATTAGAAAATCATCAATCTAAGAAACCAACCTTTTCAGAATTGTGAATCATAACTAGACATAGTTTCAGAATGGATAAAACCGTCCTTCGAATTACATCATCATCAGTATTTAGGTGATCTAGAATATTAAATCACACAAATGTTAGTACATATTTTACAACAGAAACAATAATTACATGGAATTAGTAGTTTGAAAATTTATTTATACAAAAAAAGCAAAATGGCCAACGTATTTTTATTGCAAAAATAATTAACAGACAAACTTGCAATTGTTTCTATTCTTGAGTTAGATAATCCAGAAGTTATATACTTATTCACTGCTTCAGACATAACTTCTAAACCTGTAAAACACATTATGAAACATTATGATAACCACACAAGGAAATAAATAAAGTAGAAAACTAACCATCACTCTCACAGCATTGTTCCAACCAATTTAAATCTTCTAGATATTCTGTGATTAGATTTATTGTGCTGGTCATTTTAATTAGCTATTTCTTTCTTGCTCAATAATAAATATAACGATCAGCTATATAATTCATGTAATACAGTCTTCTCTCTATGTTCAGAAGAAACCTATCAAATTACAGGCCAGTTCTCTAATCTTATGTTGAATATATAATTAATAACAAGAATAAAGATTGTCACTACCATACTTGATAAATATTGTTAACTTCCTTATATTTTATGACAAGAATAATGTATATATAGCATATTAAAACAATATGATTTATTTCAGTTATTATTATAGTTAAAACTACTAAAAATGATGATATAACTACCACATAAACTAGGATATCGAGTGCAACTTCTAGTCAAGCAATACTAATTTGCAACATTATAAAAAATACGTAAAACAAGCAAATAAATAAATGCACACAAAATATACGGAAAGGAACTAAATATGTGTAAGGCTAAACATCTATTTCGCCATGAATGAATAAAGATGGGGAATATGAAAACCACTGACATCATTTGTTAGCATGTACATGTGGAATCAATGCGTCTGCGAACCAATGGCATTTCCTGAAAGCGTCTAGTCCACCACTTTCAAGGTTTTTTAAAATAAAAGTAATTATAAATTTGTCTCAAATACATATATATATAATTTGATTATGTTAGTAGTCTTCGAAATACTGATAATGTTAGGAGAATACTTTAGGAAAACCACATAATCCTAGTATCCTTTAATAATAGGATAGTATTTAGGAAAACAACTGGAAATTACAACTAAATTACTAAGTTTCTAGCGATATATTTGATTATTGGCCTCATTTAATATAGAGGCAAAGAGTAATATATTAAACGAGAAATGATCTTAGAGCATTTTTCCAAATCCACGTTGTGTAATTAGTTCATAGTCCATCAATATATATTGGATAACCACTGCACTCTTAATTTTAAAAACTGCATACGTGCACTCAGGGCATGAAAGGTAGTATTCGGTAATAACAAGTAGAGTTATCAAGATATTTCTGAATTATCTTCAAAAGTTGAGTAAGCGAGATTTTGGAAAATTGTGTACTTTCATAAAATCAGAAATCCACTCATAGTCAATAAGTAAAAGATAAGCAGACTAATTTCATTTGTTACAATAAATTAGGTTCTGAATTATCGAACTTGAGATATTGTGATAAAAATAAAACAAGTCCCCAAAACAATTTCACACTGGATTGTAATAAACTAGACTTAAAGGACTTTTAAAATATTTATGAATAACCATATTTTCAATGCGCGTCGTTTGCAATAATTGATCAACATTTTGTTGAGAAAAATTAATAGCTATGATATGAATTTAATTGACTTGTTTATCTTATGGTAATTTTTTAATCCCTCATTAAACTCTTTTTAACTATCTTCGAACTTACTGTTATTTATATTAATACACCACCAAACAGACTTAGTAAAACATTACAACCAAGATTTACAATTTCGAACTACATAACATTATTTATTCCATGGTGTATTTCATAGATAATTTACTTTTGATCCACTGTTAGAACTGGTTTCTTTAACGGGTGAACTGGCATTTTTTATGGTTTCCCATGGAAACACTCCTAAATTTGGCAAACATACTAGCTATGTATTATCCTAAAAATAATAAAATAAGAAATATACATTTGAACTCTCTCTCCTATAGTCTTTTTTTTTCTCATTAAACCTGCATATTTCAGTTTTACTATCGGTGTAAAATATGTGATACTAAAACCTAGTGAATAGCGGCTATTCATGCGAAAACAGCTCTTAAATATGTATATATCTAAATGTTCGCTGAACAAACCTTTAAGTGCGTCTATAGCTTTCTACGAATATTTTTTGCCCTATCCAGTGATATATTACTAATTTTATAGGGTATTTGAAGGTGAAGGTAAGGGCATTCCTATTTTGTAATATTAATATAAATATTCTAATTTTCAAATATTTCACCTAAAAAGTAGACAAATAAATTTGTTAAGTCTAATTTCCATTTAACTGCAATTACCACTATTCTTTATTAATCTCTTAAAATGCTACCTCTAATAATACATCTTATATATCACTCACCCTAATTTCAATTTTTCAGATCAAATCATTCGCAGGTATAGAATAATTGTATATTTGTTTACGTCTATTGCAAAATTGATGACGTGTTTTTATAAAGGACAGCCATCGGATGAAACGTACGTACGAACAGAACGAGGCATAATGAATCTAATATATTGAGATTAAAGATGGACGAGAAGAGTTTTAAATTAATGTATTAGCGCAATCTTTCCAGTTTCCAATCATCTTATTCGTGTAAATAAGCTTTAAATAGTACATAATCTTGTGTATTTTTAAAATATGTTCTATGATTGCTCGTTTATCCACTATCTTTCCTTTTTAAAATGCTACTGAAATCACTACGAAATGCTAAGTACTAGCTAAGCATCAGCGTTTGGTAATCACACGGCTAGTGAGATTGTTCAGAAGCCAATTTGGGCAGGACAAAACTTGGGGATTTAATGTCCATGAATGTTACCAATAAAAACAAAATATCAGCGGCTTCCACAACTTTATGTATATTCAGGGTTTAAAGTTAAGAGTAAAGGATTTTCTTTGGATAGTTTCTTCTGGGAAAGAATGTATTAGTATCTCAATCTAAAAAAATCAGTAAATCAAGATTTGAAATAAATCGCTCGAAGTTTATATTCTTCGCTCTACACTACATTGTCTTCAGGATGCTTACATATACATAATTCTTAAAATATGAAAGTTATTTAACAGAATAGCTGAGATTGTTACGAAAAAAATCTAGGTAACCGATTTTTTATTCTAATGACTAGTGACTTGGGCAAATTACGACGTGTAGAGTATCGGAAGAAAAAATTAGGCACATTGTTCGTCTAAAATTATCGAATTATCATATACGATTTGAAAATCTATCGTTTACCCATTCTTTTAGTTTTAATAGTATCATCGGTAAAACCCTTACATATACCTAACTCAATGACCACAAAGTACCAAATTTAGTTAATTAAATAATAAATCCGGACATCCAAATAGGCCTAAAACAAAATTGGCTCACATGAAAAATCCATCTTAGTTACGTAAGTCAAACAAAGTTTATAAAAGCCTATAATTGACTAGTCATAATGGAGATCTCGAGAGTCCATGGTAACTGGTAATAATTAATGACGAATATGGACTTCGCCTAGTGGAAACCATTCAACAAATTAGGGCAGTGAAAGGGAGCGAGAATATCATTAAATAGGTATAAAATCACAAATAAATGTATCTATTGTATCTCAATGACTATAAGACTTCTTCATAGAATAATATTTCCAATATCACGTACTTAAGGTTGCTGTGCGACAGCTTTATTCATTATTGACTGGTCCTGTCCTAGAAAATAATCCAATATTTTTTTTTATTAATTTTAGCAAGTGAGAAACCCTAATAAATTAGATATTGTTCTTCATATTAAACTGCAATGCTTGAATAGATGCATGGGAAGAACACTCCTATGTGATCACTTATTATTTAATATTTCCTGTTTGCATAAAGAGCCTTAAAATCAACAAATTTTAAGTTTTAATTTTATAAATAGCTGAAGTAGTTATTTGGTCAAAACAGATGGCTTTAAGCTTTCTTTCACTTGCTGTAACTACGTATATATATATATAATATACAACGGTATGAATATAGTATTTTAAAGGTGTATTAGTGCACGTTTGCGAATTCTTGGGTTTCGTATTTTTTAAATAACCATATCACAGATTTACGAGTTTTCTTTTCAAGCAAAATGATGAAATTTAGCAAATATCAGACATTAATTTATATTCAATGAATTAATTGTTTTAATCCACTTGTATTTTTCCATCTTTATTTCACTCTAGAAGTTTATGATATCTTAATGTTTTTAAAGCAGTACTGATAAACTTTTTTTGGGTAAGCGTTTCCCGTCAGTACTTATCGCTTGGAAAATTATCTTTTATAATATATTTTAAAATACTTACTTTATATTTAAGGAATAGTATTATATACTTATTTTATTTGTCATGTTGGTAGTGTGGATAAACAAAAAGCTGCATTGCATAATATTATCGGACTCGAATATACATTTAATTTAGCTTGATTTGATAATTTTGATATTTTAGTCTTAATCTTTGATGCCTAGCTAATGAAAGTAATGTGGGAGATTTGGTCTATGTCAATTTTAATTTCAGCGAGTGACGAATAGTCCTTATGTTAGCATTGTTTCTATAAGAATTAAATATAACAGTTTTCATTTTGTCTTAGTGAGTGCAAATGACAAATGTTTTATATGAAAAATGAGTTATATTTTAGGTCTGTAGAACATTATATTAATTCAATGTGATGGTGTAAGGGGTACACTTAATTAACTCAGTATTAACTTTAGTTACACATCTTCCATATAATTGATAATGATACTTGATGCTGTAACATACTATAAAATATAAATATTACTATTTTCATACTTGAGGTGAGTTTTATAGTGTCGACTACTGGCGCGTGTCAGCAGGGACACTGTATCATTAAAACCGGTTACCGAGTTCGATTACACGAATGTCACGGCACATTCCGCCATAGCGGTACCTAGTTGAATATAATCCTCAGACAGTGGTTGTCGTATTTCGGCTGACGTTGATGGTCATTGACTAACAATTTTGTTTGAACACCTTTCATTAACGGCATCTAGAAGGTGTACTCAAGCTTTACTGGGAATTGTAAAATTGCAACAATGGTGGCTCATCTAGAATGGCCTTCTGTATACGAGCATGAAATTTTATCTTCTAAACCACTGGATTTTCTGACACATTCGGAGCCTCCAGTAAGTTGTAATAGATGCGCATTTTATTTCTAGGGATACACATTTGATTATTTCATCGGTATAATTCTAGTTTCTTTCTCGTTTATTGCAAACTAATACTTAGAACGTGGTAGTATTTGTTTATAAGGTGATTTCCTAGACGTTCTTATTAAGTCTATATTGTATACAACTTTAAATTTTATAATATCTTATTCCAAACTTCATATATTTATAGGACATTTCATCAGCGTGAGACATTTTTATTTCAGAAATCAAATTATCTAGATCAATCAACTGTTATTAATGTATTCTGCTCGAAAGATCTTAATGTTCATGACAGTATGATTCACATAACTGTGCCGGATACGCAAGTTTTAGTAGAGAAAAAAGATGGGGTTACAAGATATACTGTAAGTTAATTATTCGTACATTATTTTAAGTTTATCATTCACGTTAAAACCTTTTTTGGGTCCCACCCAAATTCTAGGCAATTGAGATAATTACATGTTCATAGGAAATATTCAAGCACAGCGAGTAATTTTTTGAAGGCAATAAACATTTTTTTTAGTTTCCCTATATGGTTCCTAAGTATTTTATTATAGGCATTTAATATACATGTCAATGGATGGTTTCATGCTGCTGTGAGGTTTAGTCATCTTCATCAATTTGCTGAAGTAATCAAGCAAAAGTGAGTACGTAATTTTTTACGGATGAAATTATTATATGCATCATAGAATATTATTTTTAACTGGCATATAGTTTTTTCCAGGTTTTCTAGTAAAAATTTGAAATTATTTGATTTCCCATCCAAGCACTGGAACTTTATGTTTTCTTTGGATGAACGAGCACTTGAGGAGCGGAAAACCAAAATATCTAAATATCTCAATTCATGTGATTATTAATTATGTTATTTAATATTTAAATACAAATTTAACATAATTTTTCGACGATTCCAGTACATAATTTTTTTTAGTGGTCCAAAGTCCTGAAATTGTACGAAGTTCTTATGTAGAAAAATCATTTCTTGCCTTCCAAGTGGTAAATTAGTTAGTATTTTGTGTATGAGTTTTCTCGATAAGGATGAAAGCGTATACAATGTTTTATAGCATTCTTATCCAGCAACAAGTACGAATGTTTCGTTGGATATTTATTTGGGTGATGGTCATAAGTTAATTATCAAGTGCAATTTATCTCAGTCTACTGATGAAATAATGAAGGTATGGTGTTTACCAAGGAAGTATTATAACTTGAATAACTTTTATCGACCTAATTACAGAAAATTAGTGAACAGCTAGGAAATGTCGAACACGATAGGTTTCTACGCATGTTTGGCTTGTTCATGGGAAAACCAAGATATCATCAAAGTTTGAACAAGGGAAATGACTCTTTTGATATGCTAAGTGAGTTCATATCACTCTTCAATTTCAAATTATTAACTATGTTTAATTTCTGGTAATTTCATAGTCATATAAATGCTGTTGTAGGAGTTTAAGAATTATAGTTTTACTTTGCTTTTCATTAGTTTTATTTTTAATTTAAGTTGTCCGGCTTATGCGTAACTTTGAGTCGCCATATGCCAGTCTTCAAACCGCAAATAAGAAATCTGCAGCACACGGTTTATACTACAAATTACTACTAAGGTATTATTTTATCTAGTTCGATAAATAGTGATACTATATTGTATTTCATGGTTATACTGGTATGTCTAGGAAATTGATTTGGGAGCCACGTATCGAAGAAACTCTTCTTGAGGATGATATTGCAGTTGATTTGCTTTACAGACAGGTTCTTATATTTGATATAAATAAGTATATTAAATATAAGCAAAGTGAGAATATGTGCTGGAGACTTATATCGCAACAAGTGCCTTTCTTTTACAAATGTTACCCGTTCAGGCAAAACTGGATTACCATAATGGTCACTTCTCTGTTATTAGACCTGAAACGACAGATAGATTGCGAGCTCTTGAGAAAAGTGAAGATAAAATCCAGGTATTTTGCAAATTTATCTGTATTTTAATTTAATTTGTTATGCAGTTCTATTTGATTAAATATTATATTTAAGTTTTTACGGACATGTCATTTACTACCCAGTTATTCCCATGAGATTCTATCATCGTGTAGAAGTGACTCTCCCCAACCCAATACAATGTGTCAACTAAAAATTGGAAGGCGTCAAATTGTACTTACTACCGATGATGAGGAAGTGGGTAACAATTCTTCTTCACATATATTGGACTATACCCTTTTCATCTAACATTTCATAGGTATTGTGTACTATTAGAGAGTAGTGTATTATATTTTGCAATCTTATAAGAGACGACAACGAATATTTCGTGCAACACGAATTCATGTGTGGAGGATCAGTCAACCAGCGGCTCCCGACGACTCTCTAATATTTCAATTTGAATATCTTATGGCCAAGGATACGTTTGAATGGATCACCCTATATACTGACCAGGTTTTGAAATCTGTGTAATAGAGTATAAAAATATTTTATTTATTTATTGATGTTTCAGGCCATTTTGATTTCATTGTTAATACAATCGATGGGAACAGAGATTCTCCGCGAACGCAGTGAAATAATGGTAAAACTACTCCTTGTCATTGTATCGTTTACTAGACAGTTGATTTGGAAGTAGTTATGAATAGAACAGATGTTGGGTACTTCTTACAACTAAAAATCTCAAAAATTTCTTCTGCGTTATGTTTGTTTTTGATCGTATTTATTTTTAATTTGATTTCTTTCCCAATTTATTATTTATTTACCACGCCAATACTTGATTTTTCAAGTTGCAGGTAAATACTAAACTACAAATTGTGTTCAGATAGAAGAGCAACTACTTCGTCAAAACATATCTATAGGGGCAAGCGCTTTGGAATGTAAAACTAATCGGCCTATTACCACCAGTGCTGGTGGAAAAGTTAGTAGGGATACTTATTTTACTGGAAATGGGTATTTTAATTAGGTTCGTATATATGTGAAATGTTTAAGAATTTTCTGCTACCAGTCAACAACATAGGCGAATCTAAGTATTCTTTGGATGAAAACATGACTGAAGAGAGAGGAAAGATAGATCCACTTAATTTGATTTGTCACAACGATGTCTTCACCACAATCACGGTATGTTTATAAATGCCTCTCTTGCATAGTTTTATTAGGTCCTTGTTAATGTTTCCATAATAATTAGAGCATATAGTATTAATTCTGCTGTTTAGGACACTCTTCCTTTGCATAATGAGGTTAACGAGAACATTACTGATGATGATTTGTAGATGTTTTATTATAGTCACTTAATTAGCATAATTTTACTATAACGCCAAAAAAGGATCTAAATCAGGTGCTTCTGAATTAATGTTAAAAATAGTAGTAAATATGATTGTCGAGTACGTGATATTCAATTTCCCAGAATTCTATAGTGAGCTTATTTGTACTTTTATCAATACTTCATATCACATCACTGATTTATTCTGAGTTGTCAATTGGTTGTGGCCATAATAGGTAGTTTTTCAAGTAGTTTGTTAAAACGAAACAATACGTAGAAATTTACTTCCCACTGTTTATTATGTTCCATTTCTTTCCCCCATTATTCGAGAATTGTGATTCCTTGAGGTACATTTTGTGCTTTCTTTACTTACAATATTTGTCAAGCATAAAACAATATGTCCTCCATAAATTATTGTTGGATTTCCAGAGGAATGGATGCATTACTTATGTTAATCTGATTAATTTTTTGATAATTGCTTAGGGTCTCTGACCACAGATTGTAAACTTTGAACTGGCGGAAAAATCTATGAAACGACTGTTTAATTTCAGCATGGAAAATACTTTTCCTCAGTTTCTAGGTATAGACAAATTGTTTTTGAGCCATTTTTCGAACGTCAACATCCAACTAAGTTTTTGTAATGAAGAAAACAATTTAAGAAATGCCGATATTGATATCCAAGGAAATATAGTAAATGCACACAAATGTTCCCAATTTGATAAAGCACTCAAAAATCATCTCATTGTTTGATTTCCTTTTTAAAGGTGTCGATTTCGTGATGAACCACATTTCTTGGATTACGTGCTTTCTTCATAGTTTTCAAGTAGATGTAATACTTGTAGGCAACGGATGCGAACCAAATAGCAACTGCTATGGTTATTAGTGCAATGATAATGAGGAAGGAAGAGAAAAGCTGGATTTCTGTAAAAAAATATCGCTTAAAACTGAAAAATACGTATTAATGATTCGTTCAATCACATAATGAGATACAACTGTAGGTTATACCTGTCCTGTTTTCTTCAAGTTCATTCTCAGCTATAACGGTGCTGTTTCCATCAACCATTATGTTGTTGATAACTTGAGCTGCTTCTGACCGAGAATCGATTAGCGACCACACAGATGCAACCAAAAAGACTAAGGAACATATGATATTCAAACCCTGCAAGAATAAATACTTTCGTAGTTAGTCACCTATATAAACGTAAATCTTAACTAATTCCTATTCTCTAATGGTAATGAGAAGTTGATATACATGATTTTAAAAGATAAAAGTGAATAAACAAATAATTAATATTGAATTTACAACATCGTGACAATTAAAATGCATCAATATAATTTTAATGATATATTTATCATTTAAAAGACAGTAGGAGACTATATAAATGGTAACTTGGGTCAATCTCATTTAAGAAAAAAACTGTTTTCTAACAGACCACTAACAAATAAATCTGTAAGCACTGAAAATTTAATGAGCGAAATTTTAGTACGATGCTTCTGTCAACTATTTAAGCGCTTTTATCTAATGATCTTTTTTGCTATTAGCACTTTTAATGACCCAGCACTTGATCTTGTTCTTTCATTTTAAACCACGCGACTTTTCCTTTGATTTTCTATTACTCAATTTCTTCCCTAATGTGAATTACTTTAGTATAGAACATCAAAAGGAAGTTAACGCAGAAAACCTGCTGACTCAATTTTTTTTACTACACGTCGGAATAATAATCTACTAAACTAGAATTAGTACATGGAGTTGAAACAGTATAGTCAGAACAAGGTAATTGAAACTATAAAAGTAGTAGACTTACCATCCATACAATATAAGGTAGGATGAACACTTCATTTTCTGTCCTCAAAGCCCAAAAAAGGCAGAATATTACAGCTGCAGCTAAGACAAATGACACTACATAAAGAAGAACACTTTCCCATGAATTATCTCTAGAATTATTGATGTTAAATAAACATAACACAGAATTATTATAAGTATTAAGTAGTCATAAACAACTAACAATACAACTCGTTTTATACTAGCATCATACAAGGCTGTTATTGGTGCTAAGTTTTCTAATCACCACAGTTTTTGATATTTTAAAATCTATAACATTAATTTATTGACGCAGAACTCGTCTTTGATACTATTAAAAATTAATTCTTAAAACTACTGGTTTGACTTAAATCCTTCTTTTTCTTATGAAAAGGTTACTAAGTTTCGGTCGCACATATGGTTATTTTTGCCCCTCCTATTACAGAATTGAATTCGCATTTATTTTTCAGAATTTCAGATAATATCGCTATTTTTCATAGAGAATAATTCTACTATAGAACTGGCATCACTTGAACTACGGAAAATAGCCCATAATGCTAGAAAGACTAAAAGTATTTAAAACTAATGTTCCAATTATGATCTACTATATGTTGCTAATTTTAACTGCAGTACTACTAATAATTTATAACATAACGCGTATTATATGTATTTTAAGGTTTTATTTTGCTTTTTTCATGTTGTCGATACCACCTCAGTTTAAAGGTGGAATTTTGAAATGATAAAAGTTTATCTATAAGAACTACATTTACTATAAGAAAGAATCCTATAATGAGTGCAATGCGCTTCAACAATTAATGCCAGTATTGTAATTTTTCGAAAGCATCTAAATTATTAGTAAATGTTACTAATTTTTATTTTATATATAGAAAAGAAGAACATTCTTTTCACTT
Organism: Heterorhabditis indica; assembly: GCA_020740425.3. Classification (NCBI taxonomy): domain Eukaryota; kingdom Metazoa; phylum Nematoda; class Chromadorea; order Rhabditida; family Heterorhabditidae; genus Heterorhabditis; species Heterorhabditis indica. The sequence continues at coordinate 998,356 of JAJAVP010000050.1, forward strand.
ACCCAAGGAGTTTTATAATGAGGTCAACAGCTTGTATGAATAATCCAATGACACTGAAAATCAGCAAATACTTGCATCCTTGCTGAAAAAAAGTATATTATCACAATGCTGCTATGCACATTCTAAAACGGGTGGCCACAATTAGACTTAATTTTGGTGAAATATGTACTACATGCATTTTTTTGACAACATTCCAGTGTTCCGAGAAGTCATTCTTCGCTTTTCAGCACCTACTTCAATGCCGTGTTCTCTTCTCTTTTTGCTGTCATTCTAGCCTGTTTTGGTGCAATACATTTGACGCCACACTCATATTATGCTTCCACCAAAAACCTCTGATGCGGCTAGAAAAATATCGAAAAATTTAATCAGGTGCATTAGTGTTGAGAAATTAAAGCAAACGTTTTGAATTATATCCAATATAGCCGAAACAGTACAAGTGAATAATAGGAGGTGAAGTGAAAACAAAACTTGAAGAACGAACTCTGCAGTGAATAGTGTTACAGCAGCATTTGTACTTGTCATCTGAATGTCGAAATGGTTCCTCGTCGAAAGTGGCAGCAATATCCATCAGAAGTTATCGTTTTTCTGAAATCTTTTCGCAAGAATTTACTATGAATACCTAAAATGGAAGAGGAAAAATACGAGTTCTAATACATAAAATATCTTGCCAAATAAAAGAGGTTATATACATTGTTAGTTACGTAAGAAATATAAACCTTCCAAAGGTAATATTTACCAATGTTTCTTCTAAACACCCCAATATAATTCATGGCAGTTCAATAATAAGATATAATTATGATTTCCTAGAAGTATAAGTTATACTAAACTGATGTCTTTTACTGATTTCCAACTTTCACCATTGAAAATACCACATAGTTGAATCAACTCAAAAAAGTAATGTGCAAGTGAATGTGCATTAAATAACTGTAGTTAAAATTACGTTGCAAACTGGTAGTTGATATATCTATCGCATTTGGCCTTATGATCTCTACCACCAAACAGAAGTACGAGCAAAACTGATCATAATGGTGACGCGAAAATACTTGTGGATTATTTTTGTAAGTTGCGCGTATGTCTACTTATATTATGATCACTTTTTTGTGCTTCACCAATTCCATAGAATTTCAATCAGTTGTTTTTCAGTAGTCGATTAGAAATTGGATGGATCACTTTACAAAGCACGACATTACAATCGTCCGTGCTACTGAAGAAGGAACGAGTCGGCGACAACAGTAATGAACATTGATAACACATGAAAATTTCTTGTAATCACTATTCTAAAAAAGACAGAGTAGCTCTTGATGATAGCATTGTTTTCTATATCCTATAACTAGCAGAATTCTATTGTATAGAGCAGTAAATATCCAGGGGAAAATAATAGTGCAAGAAATAGCTTTTAGTAATAGCAATGTAATGAGTTAATATATAGTGGGCTTTGATAATCGTTGTGATAAATGTTTGCGATTCCACTGAAATTAATGCTCTTTTATGAACCCAAACCAGCGGACAACCGAACTGTAACAAACTATAATTGGGAGCTAAAAAATCGAGGAGTTAACGATGCACGCACTACAATAAAGCTTAATTAAATGGAATAATCATACCAAAATTGCATTTGCCGTTTGGTACTAAACCGATCCTAGTTGCAACTGTCAGCCTATTAGAGAATACCATTTGGATTGGATCTTGAATTGTTTCCTATTGATGTTTCGCTTTGTCATTAGTAGTTTGATAGAATAAATGCACCAAGAGATTCAGATTAAACGGTTCGAAATGGAAATCAAACCAACTGTTGTGGAGAAATCGACTATAAGATGAACATCATATGTCTAAAAATAAGTGGCTCAGCTTTAATGAGCAGCGATAGATACAGTTTCACGAGTGTTATGCGGTAATAGTGAGAACTAGTTCGGGGATTGAGGCAAACAAAACAAAGGTAATAGGAGGACAAGCCGTTATGGGAAGCCGTTAGATTGGTGGTGGGAACAAAGAAACGAAGGAATGATGGAAGATAAACAATTATGAAAATTTACTGAGAGCTTCCCAATAAAGAGTTAATAGTGTGTGTTAGATAAAGGTGGAACAAAGGGTTTCTCAAATAAAGATATCTGAGAAGAGAATGAAAACAATAGAATGTAAATAAATGATAACAAAAATAACTTAAAGCGAGAATAATTATTGAAAAGATGAGATAGAAATAAGCTATACATTGTTAAAACTGTGGAAAGCTGAAAATATAACAATACCAGGTCAGCGTAAACAATACAGACCGCTGAAGAGAAACAATTACAAAGACGGTTTAACACGACTTTGTTCTATAAATGCAAACCATTTAATAAACGGGTAGGCAGGACAAATTATACATTAACGTGACAGAATATAAATAAAAATGTATTGATGCCAACCAATTAACAGATCAAAGCTTAGATCTAAAAATTAAATAAACGGGTAGCATCCTAGATTATTTAACTCCTAAACTTGCATGACTGAGTATACGATATAAATCATCCTTCCCCTATAAATGTGGATTAGGTATTGTTACATAGGTGTGCCCAATTTTGTGAGAACGTCATCCAAATACAACAAGTCTATTGTATTTTGCGCTGAAAATATTTCTACATCAGAGATCAGAGTGAAAAACTATCAATACCCGAAATGGGGAACAATTCCGGTCTTCATGTCATGTTAGTCATAATTGGGATGAAGAAATCAGATTGTAACCCAATAATTGGGAGTAACAAAGCTTTTCATCTCAACGAGATATAATCTATAAAGTAAGATTTAGGCAGGCTTTTTTCTAGTTGATAAAAGAGTATGAAAAGAAATCAGAATGTCGCTAACGTGGCGTCCTCTCACAATTAGATGCGCTATTTTCCGAATGTAACTTTTTGTTAAACATTCACAAGCAAAGTAGTTACCAGTTGAGGGAATGAAGAAAAAGAGTACTTTCACTAATTGAACAACTACTCGTAATAGGGGAAAACATTACATAACAATATAGCCGTTTTTCAACCCATCCAGTCACATCCTATCATTTTTATCGTAGAAACAAATCGCATTTAAAATTGCAAAATCATGCCGTTATCGACAGTGATTATCCCTCTCTCACATTTACAGTTGTTTCCACACTTTAACATTATTTAGTGAGGGCTGGAATGTAAAATTGGAAGCCGACATAAGATTAGACGTAATATGAAGATATAATTGGGACAAACTGATTGTCTTCTCTAAGCACCAACTTCTTAATCTAGTACAACCTCACTGTATTGTAACGACATACAAAAATAATATATAACCTTAAAACCTAAAGCCATTTCTTCAATATGTGCAGTGTTGTGGAAAAATTACTGGCCTCTATAACAAGTAATACAAAATTCCAGATGTAGTGTATCAAATCAGATGATGTGAACACAGAAACAACGAATTAAAAATGGATAGCCTTAAATTGTCATAACAAGCTGACGGAATAATAAAAAAGTTCGACATAAGGACGGGAAAATTAGAAAGTAAGGACAGGAGGTGGAGCAAACAAACTAAAGAAATAAATCAGAGACGGAGTGAACTAAACGAAGTAAATAGAGATAATGATACTAATAATCACATACTATACTAGCCCAGATGGTCTTACTTGTTTAACAACATATAGATATATAAAATCCTTATTTTATATTCTGTTAATAATAGGAAAGATAAAGCGAACCAGAATACAATACAATTGAGAGAAAGAGAAAATATGATAATTCAGATAATCAAACTGCTTTCAAGCGAGAATTCTCGCCTAATAGAAGAAATACTAGTCACGCGAGAATTAGTTAATAGTCTCTTTAAATCATTCATTAAAAGACGAGAAAATTTGCTGAAAAGAGAACTATTATAACAAATCATCACGAGGAATCGCTTACTGGCAACTGACAGGAATTGCTGAGGTAAAATAGGCATAAATAGTCCAGCATTATTATGGGGAATGGAGCGTGATTACGAGGGCGTAGAAAATAAGAAGACCAACCAAAATGATTAGAAGACAGAATAGAAGAAAAAATACACTTTAAAAGGAGCGATGTTAACTCTATCTTTTATATGTCAGGATATTCTAAGTAGTAAATAATACATAAAGTCACTTATTGAAGGTTCAACATGAGAGGAGAAGTGAAGTCGAATCATGATGGCATATATTTAGATATTAAGCCTAGCGCTTCATCAGTTAGATAATATTATGTAATAAAGTACAAGTGGGATACCAAATTATGGCACACATTTCACCAAGAAGTGGTGGAAAGTGCTCTTGACATATTCACATACCGAATAACCCTGCCGTTAAATGGCTTAACAAATACGTAGAAAAGCCATCAATACAAATTAGACATTAATTTAACTTTACTAAATTTCCTTTGATAAAATAATTCATAATGCATATTTTTCCTTTGTTAACAACCATTTAACACTGAAAAGATAAACATTATTATCAGATTTAAATTTCACTATCTTTAATCAGAAAACCCAATTATTTAAAAGGTAGGTTTGTTGAAACAAAAAGAGTACTTTATAAGTGGGAGCCTTAGCTAGCAAGAATGTATATGCGCGGCTCTTCGCATACCTGTCTGTCAACAACAACAATCATACCAAAATTCACACAGAACGGCTGTAACAGGAACCGGATTTCACTGAACGGTCATGTCCTCTAACTCACGAAGTGGAAAATAAAGTATTTTAATATCTAAGAAAGACGTTGAATTTAAAGTAATATAAGACATTGCTATCAGACAAAGATAAATCAACTTAAAAATATTATCAGATGTGATGAATGTGTTTTTAGATCAAATTGTGCTGCTAAGAATAATAGCTATTAATAAATTTATTACTTCCGAAACAGGAAATGAGAAAAGTATGATGAACCGTCAAATAGGAATAATGAATAGAATAAAGCCACTGTGACTAGTGGAGAGATCAATACAATGAAGCTATTGTGACTACGAATAATTAAATGTAATCAGGTTATATTATTACTGCCAATATATAGATACAGTTAAACTATCATGACCAGCAATATTTTGAGAGGCTAGTGGTGAACTGTCTAGTTTACAATCAGGTTTTTAATGTCACGCTTATAGAACACTTCATCGACCTGGTAGCTGGGCGAAATGCCAAACAATTGGTGTAAAGGGAGGCGCCAAATTAAAGTCATATCGCACATATCAAATGTCTCTGGTATGAGCTAGTGTAAAATATTCGAAATTCATATGAAATTCTGTAACAACAACAATGAACGGGAACCCAACCACCACAAAAATACTCTCCTACTTGAAATCACCAAATCCCACCGGCGATAAAATCGGCTGCTTACGAAATTAGAGATACGGTAGGAAATTATCCAAACATGTCGAAATACGCTGTTTACTGCAAAGCATTGTAGACATGAGGTTTTCACTTTTGCTTTGATACAGAACGCAGACAACAATGGCATAGAAATTAATTATCGGCTGCTGAAAATAGAAGGTATGCCGATTGTTTTAAACTGTTTTATAGTCATATTAAAACATTTCGGAATAGGTGTGGTCAGAAACTTCTGATGGTGTAATCTTCACTTTTTCTGAAGTTTTTGTTTTAAATACCGACAAGATATCCTAAGCTAAAATGTATAAAGCACGCTAATAGTTGTTTTTATGAAGACTTCCGCCATTTGATGTTATTGTCGATACGACCCATCAGGAGAGACGTGAAAGACAACAGCACTAAAAAACTATAAAATCTATGTTCCAGAGGGACCTATGAACGTATGGTTAAACTATTCTTTCTAAAGTTTATCCTGCATAAATTCCATAGCAAAATGTAAACTATTGCCAGAGGTATGTGAAAACGGTGTCAGCTGTGGAATCGCGTTTTAATAGATTTTCTTCGAACCCATTATTCACTGCACAATGATAATCTAAGATCTGCTGAAGTACAATCTGATATCGAGATTGCGCTCATTGAATGGCATGAGACAAGTTCACTTTTGATAGCAAATATTTGTGTAACTTGTACTTCACATCTCGCATAATAATTTGCTATCCTCATATTTAGAAAAGAAAGTTAGTATCTTAGCATTAAGAATTGTCATTCTTATAAGAATTACAAATTAACTTTCATTTAGAATGTTAATTTATAAGATTTATACCGTATTCATAGAATGATTTACCCTATATGAAATTAAAAAAGTATTTGAGCCAAGTCTTTTTTGGTTTTATGCAGTTTCTAGGAACATAATTTGCATAGACAGATTTTCTTTGAATACAATAATGCTATGAATAGCCACAGGTGGCATTCAACGGATTTTGAAATCTGGCCTTAATTAGTTGTTTTCTGTTTAAAAAAATTATATAAATTATAACAGCATAAATACTGCAAATCAGTTACAGAACTTAATTAATATATAATATAAATATAAATCAAGCATGAGTTGGTATTTATTGAAAAAATGCCAATAAAATTATTCAACAGATATGTGAGCTATAATTTTTGATGAGACGAAATCATCTTCTATTGTCACTAGCCCATTTCGTTGATGCATCTTCTATACGTTGACATATAAATAACTTATTTTGATGAAGATAACTAGAATAATTTAAAATACCAATAGTGCAACTTTGTTAAAATCAAACAAACCTTTGAAATATCATCAGTTTTCTTCCAATTAATATCATTCATCGGTAGCATACCTTGTACTGCTGTCACTATAGCAGCATTCTCAGCATCTATGGTTGGCGAGAATTTCTCCCGAGATGAAACATCTTGTAAAGTCACATCGTCACATTCGCCTTTTTCGCGAACAGCAATCAAAAATTTAGTAATTAAAGTGCAAATAAATATTAAAAATAAATCAATTCGTACAAAGTACAAGTGGTTCCGTTTTTCAAACATATGTATTTACCATCTCTTCAAGTCGAGAAGTTGCATTCGTCTTAGTAGCATTTTCTTTATTTGCAGTTTTTTCCAAATCTGTACCACTAAAGTGGTTCGCAATCCATTTACTTATTAAGCTTTCTTCAGTAGGTAAGACTCTTTGATTTGTTTCTTCCAATTTTTCTATTTTATTAGTTTCTAAATTTAAACTCTGATAAAAAGCCTTTTCATTTTCCGTTTACTTCATTCCGATCCATTGGAATTTAGAATATATATTTTCTACCTAAGGTATCATTTAAAGAAGCAACTTCATAATCTGTTTCTTTAGCTTCTTTCCTTTCTCTTACTTCAGATTTGTATCCTCCATCTTGCTGTTGTCGACGTAAATTCTAAAGATAAAGTCTCTACACTCCTTTTTATCTTCTCACATGTTTCTACTTCTATATTTTCTGCTACCTTTTCGTCTCGGTTAGGATGATAATCATCTGGCTTTGTTACATCGATGGTAGCCACAGCGCATCTGTATAAAGCAAACTCAACTTTTCCGAGTTAGGTTAATAATCTTTTAAAATCATGCGTTCTTAAAATCCTACAATTTTTAGAAATATCAATGTTTTAAAAATCAACCTTTCAACATATTCGTAGTCTTGTCCTATGCAGGGCTGGAAATTAACCTTAATTGAGTGGTGAGCATCCTGGGGATTTTCGAGGATTGTTGCAATGGTTTTTTGAACGACACATCGAACTAGCTGAGTAAAATTTTCAATGCAAAGAAGATAAAGCTAGGCACATAGATAACATTATGAAAGTAGATACGATAATGAAAAATGGAGAAAAAATCTACCTCTAAATTGTGACACTTAAAATGATTCATTGTAAATTCAGAATTTGAAATTTTACTTCACGAAGATCTGGAAGAAAATTTAGAATTTAGAAGTACATGACTTCCAATCATCATAATCTGAACTTACAATTTGACCATAAAAGTAAACCGAATGCTGAACAAATGAATGAACAAATGAAAGTGGAAAGATATTGGTCTATATTTATTATATAATCGTACTTTCAGCAACTGCAAGTGACTAGATTTTGCTGTTTCTAGAAATCTATTAATGAACAATTGAATTTAACCCTTCTAAAGTCAATCTGTTCGTTAAACTACAGTACACACTAGTAAAACGTGCTATAGCACGATGTAATTCTCTTGATCTATTCCGATCTTTTATATATATTCAGATATATATTTTTGATCTGGTTATTCTCTAGTGCCAAAATTGTGAGTAATAACAGTAGTGATAATCGGATTGAAGAGGATATGGACTTCGTTATAACACTGTTGCAATCATAAAATCTGCGGCTTGAAGTCTGTCCACCTGTAATGACGCTGCCTTTATATGCACCTATCATCTGGATTATCACTGTATCTACGATTCATCATCTTCCACAACAATACAAATAGAAAATGAGCATGTCTTGTTTCCATGTAATTAGTGCTCTAGCTTGTTCACGATTTTGTACAATAACTTGTGAAAGCAGAGTTCCTTTCCATTACTACAGTTCGTTAGGTTATTAAATGTCTTAAAAATGAAGTCAGAAGTGCCCGGCAAACAACTTTTCTATTATAACATTATGATTAATGGCGACCTTTGTGCACGTTGGACTATTTCACCACTTCTGAGTATATTTTTATTGCTCAGCTAATTTTAATCCTCACTTAGCGAACTGCGTTGGAAGACCTGGTCTTTGCTATAGGCAATAATCCATATATGTAATCTACTCGACAGTGAAACTAATCCAAATATCATTAATATATTTGCAAACGTGTTAGTAAATCATAGGGAAGATATTAATTTATATCAAATTAAATACTTAAAAATTAAACTGTATCAATTATAACATGGCAAGAGTTTAGAAAATGAAAGCTAATCTAACTAAAAATTATGCATTTTTGTACTTCCAAAAAATTACATAAATATAAGATTGCCCGCTTTGTCATCATGCTATCTACAAGTCCCGATTTAGTTCAGCCGATGTTCAAAAATACATCTGAGATTGTGTACCTCTAGAATCGGCCGCAAATAACGGGCGACTGATTACACGTGGTCAGGTGGCGCTAAGAGAGCACAGTTACGTGAGAAACGCAGGAAAATGTCAGTTGGTCATCTCCGACGAGCCGGCGAGAGAGGCGCAAGAGAGTGTAACATATGTAGAGACGCATAGAATTGCGTGAGGGGCGGGCGATCACGAAACGATGGGCCGGTCAGCTGGCAAGTGGAACGCCGAAGCAGCGACGATTTGCAACCTTGGGTAAATATCGTAAAAACACACCCCCTCTCCCCTGAGGCACGTCGCCAGTCCGACTCACAAAACACTATCAAAATCGGGTAAAAATTACTACCGCTTTATTATATCCTATTCCATTCAAGCTAATCATTAATCATAATTATCATTTAACACTTCAGCTTCTAACAAAAAGTGATCACGTGTCATACATAATCATTCTCGTTTATATCAACCAACAGCGTCTCAAGCTAATTGAAATGTTCATACTATTTTATGTTAATGTAGTATCTCACGACGCAACTTTTATTATTTAGTTGATAGTGGTCGAATACGTGACATAGCTTAACTATTAGAGAGCAGTAAAAAATAACCTAGAGACTACCTTCTTTATTTAACTGAACTTTCAATAATGTATACACATTCCTTAGTCCATCATGCCTTTAATTCCTAGCTTTCTCTTCTGGTATCTTTCACTTGACCAATCTTAATTTTTATGTCTTCTCTTAAATTTGTGTAATTTCTCTTCATTAGTATATGTAGTAATTCCGCAAACGCGATTGTGCAGTACCTATATATTTAAGTATTACATCTATAAATACTCAAGATTATTACATTGTGCCAATTATTTTTGCGTATATTTTTCCATTACATTAATGATTTAACGCCTTACTAGTTTGTAAATGCTAGAATGCTAAGATGCCAGACGGCGACGATGTTAGAGACTCGCCGCCTCATTCCGAAACGTTAACTGACGAGGAGAATGGACACAGCGAAAGGGAACCGAAACAAAATAAGAAATTAATTGAGGTATGATATAGTCATATATACTTCAAAGTAATTCTTGATTCACCATTGAACTTTTGAAAATACTAAGCATATTATGTCTTAAAAAATACTCTAATATGTCAGTTAAAATCACGTTATACTAATGCTCATTTATATGTCCAGAGATTCATATTTGTTGCAATTTTTTTAAAATTCGCAATTATACCAATAATAATAAACTAATATATTCTGTAAATATCTACTTCATGCTGCAGTTCTACAAATGTTGTTCTCGACCTTCACGCACGAATGTCTTGTTTGGTGACGAGTCAGAATAGCCACACGTATTAAATACTAGGAATGAAGTTGTTTGTGCGATTACGTTGGCGAATATTCTTCATCAATATTCTCGGCTTCAGTTATAGGCATTGACGTTTTAAAAAAGCTTTCCATCGTACCTATATGCGTAAATTTCTAAAAAATGAGGCCATACTAAATAATGCTTGTTTTCTAAATTTAAATTTCGTGTATAAATCAGATCAGCTATATCAGTAAATGATCTAGGAAAAAATTACCGGACTATATTTATAAATATAAATAGGAATGATATGCAGTAAGCAGTTTTTTTCGATTGTAGACTGTGTTTTTAGTGGAAGTTCAATACTCAGCTGGCTATTATTGCGTCCCAGTGGACCTATGGTATCGTTCCAATTGTCGTCGATGGGCTAGTGTTTATTTTTGCAAGTGCGTTTGTTTGTGATTCTATTCTCGTGCGTGTGCGAGTATTCTCGTGTCGAGACCGTGACCGGTCCACGACCGCCTGATCAAACAGAATGAAGAACCAAAAAGGATGATCCAGGATCAGAAGCTGTGGTTGGGACATGATACGACCGTCAAAAATAGTTCTGTTTAAACGATGGACAACATAGAAAACGATGATTAAGTAGAAATATCATTCTAGACAATGGACGTTTTTAGATAATTTCAATAGTTAAACTCATTTTTTAAAAGATACGCAAAACACTTGTCTCTTGTCACTAAACGTGCGTGATAGACAGTGATTAACCAGTGAAGACACGCGTTTGCGTGAGAATCAACCATGAAAGACATGGGTACGGAAGTACCAACATGTGGGGGAATTTTATGTTGAAAGCTTAGCAGATCAGAATGAATGGGGAATATCGTTCCATTTATAATTGGGGACTATGGTAAATAGTTTTTAGGCTTATAAATTGGATAAGAATTACAAATAATTAAAGTATGGTTTCAAAGCAGCATGGTGAGCAGTTATGTTACCTATCTGATAAAATAAATAAACGAGTAAATAATAAACTAAATATGTATAAGTATTTGGATGAAGTATTAAAGATTTAAATTTATTTAAAAAGAAAAAACGAAAAATTATCTAAACAAATTTAATATTAGGCCAAAACCAATTATTAAGAACATTAGTGTGTACATCATACAATGCAGTTTCTCAAGAGTAATATATGAAATGTTAGAACTATCTACTTTTATAGCCTATAAATGCTAAGCTTATAGGTCAAATGCGGCCCTTTATATGCCAAAATGCATGTTGAGCTTTTTCTTTGTCCTGGAATACATCAGCCATGTATCGAACTTGAAGGTGAGAATTTGACTTAGTTCTACTGCCTTTTATAATAACTTATATTCATTTCATAATAATTTCACTACATATATTTGTTTATTCCTTTATAATATTTAAACTCTTGGTTGATTTAAAGTTGAAAGTAGTGTTATGAATATCAGTACACTTAAGGAGAAATGATCAGTCCCAAAGAATTCACAGTTCGTGCTAATAAAGATAAACAGAAGGACTGGAAAGGAAGTATAAGAATAGGAAAATCCAATTTGAGGTTCCAACTTCTTATAAGTTTTGGTAATAGCACTAATATCGTAATCAAACTTAATACTAGGACTTTAATGGAGATGCGTTCCTTCGACTTTTTCAACCACACCCAGTTTTGCTCGGCTAAATGTCAAAGCAGAAACTATATCACACCAAAGGAAAAGGATCCAGATAGAGATAATAGGTTATTTAGATGCTTATTATTATGGTAAAAATTTGGTTAAGGTATTTGAATCTTTTAGCATTGAAAAGAATAATTTAACACCGTTCATTAGCCTACAGACTCTTATTTCAGACGAGGTAGTGCTAGTGCACAAAAAACCGCAACGCAGATTTCCCAATTACTAAATAATCAACTTCTTGGACAATCTCAATGCAATATTGGTACATTTGACTCATTAAGAGAGTAATAAAACATAAAATATCGTAATGTATATTTGGTTTAGATGCCAGCACCATCTCACATCTCATGCAACTAAGCAATGTGCTTAACAATAACAACAGCAGTGCCCCTATGACTCCTTCGTTTTCACTTCCACCACCACTTTCCACCCAATCTACACATGATGTAAAAGATGAGTTGGTGGATGTTGATGACACAATGGCAAACGAATTCAGTCCAATCCCATCACAACCAATGCCTCCATCAGCTGAACAGATAGTACGGCTTATGAATACAGGTGATTGTAAATATGTTCCTAACCAGGCTACATTATTTTTATTTAATGATACATAAGTATTTAAAGGCTATAGTTTTCATTAATGTCTTCAGTTTAGAGCCAGTGCCATTTTGGAGTGAGATGAATCAACTTGGCATGATGGACGATCTGGTGGAGCAGATGGTGCAGTGTTTGATGAGGATGAAAGAGGCGGCTAAAATGGGAGGCATTGCTTGGGGTATGACATTTAGTTAAACTTTTTTGGTTTTCTATAAATACAAGTTTAACAACGAGGATTAACTGCTAGTTAATTCTCGCTGGATTGAAAAATAGATTATATGTTTAAAACAATAAAATTATTGCTTCCTTTCTTTTCCAGATTCGGTTACCGATTTAAAAAAAAATCTCACTGTAAAACTTTATTATATTAAAAATAGAAGTAATCAAAGTATTAATAACATGACGAATCCTATTCACAGTTCTCATGCGTATATTATAAAATAAAAACACATCCTTGCTTAAGACAAATGATCCTAATCTATGTAAGTCAACTCATAAAGGCTACAGTGTATTTAAGTTTAGTACAGCTAAATTATCGAAATTTTACTTAATGAAAGATATTTTTTACTATGTAAATAATTACTATCGGAAAATTTTAGTTGCCCCCGCTCTCACCCGAGTGATTTCATCACTTAATCTAAGTGATGTCATCGTAACGTTTATACGGGCCAAACAAATGCAGTCCTTACTGACAGGAAATCAGATCAACGATAAGTCGAGAATAGATGATAAGCCACGATTGTCTACAGGTAAATAGGTTTAGAAATTCAATATAAATTGTAAAAAAAACATGGTTAAACTTAAAGCTAGACTTATCCTAGGTGGTTATTGTGTGAAGAAACAACTGAATTAATAGGATAATTATTTTAAAAAGTGTTCCTCTTATAGATTACTCCTCTGTTGAAGACTGCGTTCGCAAACGTTCCGTTGATGAATCATCACATTCATCTCAGTCATTATCTTCACCACCTCCTTTTGAAGTAAAACGACCAAGAGTACAGTATCCCATCGGAATGTTATCTTCATCAACAGCCGAGGTGCCGTTTGTAATTATAAAAAAATGAGTGATTAGCACAAAATTACTTAAAATAGTTTAGAGATTCACTCAACATCAATAATTTGCTGCTTAATATTGTATCTTATGCCATACAATCACAATACGTTTAGGGAATGGATTCTAAAGTCTTACAAGCTCTTGTTCAAGCTCAGATGCACTTGAGTCAATCAAATTATATGGAATTTTTTCTTTCCTTGAGTAATCTTCAATCAGCTCCTTCAATAAACACTAAAATCAATGAGCCACTTCTGACACTGAAGTGAGAGGGAATCATTAGGTGAATTTAAATTACACTGACACTACCGAAAATTCATATTAAAAAATCTTAGGACAAGATTCCACTAAGTGAAATTCTCTAAATAATATTATACGCCTGAACACAATATGTTTGAAAAAGTCGCATAGAATAACTTCCGTATTTTCATTACAAAACAGACTACTAATTGACAGGTATTAGAGTAGTGAAATGACAGCCTTGCGCTTATTAGTGGCACTTTTGAATCAAAATCATAACATTTCATTCCTTATCGTACTTTTCTCACTATTCATAGAAAATGCTTTTCCTAATAGTGATACGTTCACGTTAACTTCAAGTTCTTTAAACCTATTTATTACGTATTTTTGTAAAATGATATATGATGGTAAAGAATAATACTGACGATAGTTAAGATTTATATGATTTCTGATTTTTAAAACCCCTTAATTCATGTGATTTCATGAAATATTTCAACTTGTTAACTGAATGTAAGTACTATTTTTCAAAGAAACTACATGTTACAAATGTTATTTGCAAAACAGTTGTTGCACATATTCGGTAGCTCCTGAACCCTGTGAAACCCAGGCCTTATAATGTTTAAAAACGAAATAATTTCTATTCGTAATTATCTTAATGACACGGGAACTGGTTATCTTTCTATATTGAAAAGAGCTTTCACTTACTGGCATTTTATTTTGTGTATATATTTACCAATCTCTAGTCTAATATTTATACTATTGCTACTGTACTATGGAAATAAATGTAGACATTGACAAAATCGTTAAATTTTATTATTTCATATAATTATTTCTCACTACGATCTAAGCTATAACAAGACTTCATCATTAATGTGAACGAAATTAAAATATAAAGAATAAACGCGTGTGATGTCCTATTGAATAAAAAAGATTAATAAGTTAAACTTACAGATCCACCATTTAATTCAATTCAGAGTAAAAAATGAATTATTTCTTATAAAGTGATAATACTAAATTGTCTCGAAACTTTTTCGGAATTTCTTCACAATTATTAATTAATAATTTATCATTAACTCAAAACATACTACAGGCCTTGTATGCGAAAAGGTAAATTTTAGTAGTTTTGCTATCAACATTTGCCTCAGCCGGAATCGGAAAGTGGCAACGGATTTGTGAGGCTTATTCGATGTCAGTTATCGTTAAAAATACTCTTGGAAATATTCATTAATAGAACAACTTTACCCGTACACACTTAAACCTTCCCTATTACTTCAATATTAAGCTAGTTCTCAGTACCAGATCATTTAATTGCATGATTTATGCACAATTGCTGATCTGCGACAAAATTACCGCATGGTTGATACTGTCAGTGTAAGACCTTCCCGGTCCATGTACCCATGGCATACCATGGCTTTGTCTACTATAGCTCATTTGTGGTTAGTTATAAAATGCTATCTCGCCTCATATGGAACAGTACACTTAGACCCTATACGAATAGATTGGTATTTCAATTCAATTTAAATAATAAATTGCCAATTGAGGCACTTCTTTATTTTGTTGGTATGCTTAAAGAGCAGTATAAACTAAAGAACTATGTCGAAATAATACTTAATGGAAGTCCGTTGCTAGTATTTATAACAAATACAACCATGATAAGAATCACTTCTCAAAAAGACGTTTTATCTGTAAATTAAATAAAACAAAGAATATCATATTATTTCCAATCTATACTCGTTAGCTGAACGTAAATATGATTATTAAATCGCTATAAATTTAAAAAAACGGAGTTTCCTTAAGGAGTAGTGAGAGTGAAATGATATTCCAAGTGGAAGTTACTGACCCAACAACTTCGAGTTCATTTCCTAAAGAGCGAAAATCCAAGGAAAAACTTCACTACCTGAATACAATATTTGTGGTATTCTTGTATTATTAATTTATATTGAATTATTTCTTGTCTTTTGAACTGATGGGTGGTTATAATTTACATAGTTTTCGAAAGTCGAACAATTTAAAAGGATCTAACAAGTCTTAAATATGATAATCTCCTAATACTATATGAAGTGACAAGAATTTTTATGATCGAAAGTAGTGACAACCTTCTGAATCCAAGACTCATTCCACAACTTAAATATCCCCGCCAGAAATTAAATTCATAATATGTAATACTGGGCATAATATTAGTATTTGGCTCAAATAATTCATTTGTCCGTGCTGCTTGGTGTATTTTTACGTCGCTCACACGTTTGTACATCGAATAAATAATTTGATTTAATTTAAATACCCTTTATTAATTTTTAATAGGAAAAGCGTAAATGATGTGTATTTGTCTTACAGACACAGATGTCATGTTGAAACGCATTCTTCAGAGATTCGATTCAATAATGACAAAGATCGAGAGTGAGGTGAAGTCTACATTATCATCGTTGCATTCCGTTAAATCTGGGAAAATTGAAAAGTCTGTTGGGCATGGAAATGCATCGACTAGAGATGTCAATGAAGGCGAGAAAAAGAAGCGTATCAAGATATCTAAATATGCAATGTTGCTTTCTTACCAGGGCAAGGAATACTTCGGTATGCAGGTTCGACAGTTATTATATTATGCGAAATACTCGTTTACTTTTTTTTCAAAGACAATAATTTGAATTATTTTCAAATTTTTCTAGATCCAGAAAGGAGACCCTCATCCAACGATAGAGAGCCATTTACTAAATGCAATGCACAAACTAGGTTGGATAACTGAAGAAATGCGTACGCAGCCAAATTTATTTCATTTCCAGAGGGCTGCTCGTACAGATAAAGCAGTTTCTGCTGTTAGACAGGTGTGCATATTTTTAGTTTAATAAATACTCTTCATGCTTCTAGAAGATGTTACTGTATGTCCACTTTTACTATAGTATCACTAAACAGCTAAGTTGTTTAGTACGATTACATAAATTTTAAAAAGCTACAAAACAGTTTTAGATGTGTGGTATGCAGTTACCAATTAGTGAAGAATACGCTATAAGTGGTCCTGCACAGTTAAATGGTGTTCTCCCAAATGATATCCGTGTTATAGGTATGTGATGGAATATATTGAAATTACTCTGTGATCTTATGATTGCGAATGATATTATATATCATATAATATGTCCATTCTTATTTTTAGGTATAAGACGAGCTACTAATTGGTTCCATCCGCAGAAATTATGTGATGCTCGTACCTATAGTTATACGTTGCCAACATTTGCATTTGCTAAACCTACAGAGGTTTCTATTTTATTACCTGTGATATAATGTCTAAGTAGAGTGGTTTTATATATACATTTAGCACCGAAGAATACATATACTATGTTGTTTTGAATTTCTTAAATACTTAATTTTTAGCTTACTACTGCCTCGTTCCGTATTAAGCAAGAAACCATTGATGAGATAAATTCTCTTTTAGATATTTATCTGGGAACACATAATTTTTTTAATTATACATCAAAAAGGTATTGATCATGTAAACTCTCAATAGTAATTTATTCGATCTATATAATCCAGTATTTTTGGAGTTTAATATAATTTTATTTATAAACTCTTAACTAATATTTAGGGAACACAATGATCGTAGCTGTTATCGGTATATAATGGAATTCAGTTGTGGCAAACCGTTTTTATTCAAGGATATTCTTCGGAATGAGGACGTTGAGTTTATCCAAATTACAGTTAAAGGACAAAGTTTTATCTTACACCAAATAAGAAAAATGATAGGTAAGGTTTTTTAAAATCTTTATTTTAACCTAGCTTTAATAATGAGGTAGAATTTGCTTTCAGGTATGATAATTACAATCATTCGTGAATTGCAGTTGAAGAGCTATATTCAGAAGTCGTTCGAGAACATAAGGGTATGATTATTTAATAGAATAGTTCGTTTAGTGATAATGTATGTTTTGGGGTATGTTACGTTGATATTTATCAGGTATCTCTTTTCTACAGATTGATGTTCCCAAAGCTCCAGGTCTTGGTCTTGTTTTGGAACGTGTTCACTATGAAAACTATGACAGGCGGTCGGAATTTTTTTTTAAATTTATTCATGTAATCTATTAGCTGTATAGTATAGTTAGCCATCTTAACTATGAAGGTTACACTTTGTGAGTGTTCTGATAGCTTCACTGGCGATCACTGTGAAAACAATCTGTTATAATAACTGAATGGACGAGCATACAATTAAACTAGAATAATCTAGCGTATAACCTACACAAGAATGAAAAGTTATTGTGAGTGGAAATGTGGTGAGAGATTTTAGGATTTATATTTTTGCTAAAAATACCTACATCTACGGAACAAATAACTTTATAACATGATATAGGAATATAGATGTACTAGGTTAAAATTATTTATATATGACCGATGTATCATGCAAGCCACTATTACGTAGGAGAATTTCTAACATATATTTATGCTAATTTTAATTCAGACATGAAAAAACTCACCAACCCTTGTCATTTTGGGGCGATGATATAGAAGAGAGGATTCAAGAAGTGAAATTTGAACTTATCACTAAAGAAATCCTGGAATCAGAGATCCGAAAACAATCGTTGGTTTCTTTTTTTCTAGCATATTTTAAACCATTTAAAAATTCTTAGTTGTAGGTGGTATTGATTCGTCAGAATTTTAGTAATAACGTCTTTTTTGTTTTAAATTTTATATTTTGATTGTAGAATGATGCAGTGGTTAGCTGATCTAGTACATCATGACTTTGCAACGGATCCTGAAAGCGAGAAACCACCACAGAAAACTTTTGTCACTATGGCAGCAGCTCAAGCGGATTTGGTAACTTTTATAGATTCATTTTCATAATGTCAAACCATTTTGTTAAAAAATCACATAAAAATCAGGCGTGCAACAAATTGCTTGTTATTACATGTTTGTACATTTACTATTAAAGTATTAATTCAACAATTTATTAAATGCTGATAATAGAGGCATTAAGCACTTAAAATGTGTCGAATAGAGTTGGCTGTTGCTAGCTACTGTATTTTTTAAACATTTAGTAAGAAAAAGTTGTTTTTATCTCAGGCAACAAAAGAAACTGTTGTATGTGAAGAACCTCAAGAACATGGAACTACTAATATGGACACGGATAATAGCTTAGGAACAGAGCTCCAAAAAAGTGCACTATCAGAAGCTTCTGTAGCTAAATCATTATGAGTAACCACCATATGGGTTAAATATCTGAAAAGTACGAATGGCAAGTATAAAATGATCTTGTTCAGATAATATTATTGGAATTTATAAACAATTAATAAGTCTTTAAGCTTTTTAATTTTCACTTTTAGAGTTAAGTCTGTAGGATTGGACAGTTAACTAATTGTTAGTACTAAGCCAGTTTGTTGAAAATTGTTTTCACGATTTTGTTAACTTTAAGTTGTTATAAAGAACGTGTTTTTCTCTTCTTTTTTTTTGCTTGATTGGTTAACAATTATAAATTACATATTATTATATCATTTTAAAATTGGAACTTCGCAGTACCAGTATGGTAGTCAGGATTACTATCTGGTTTTTAACTATCATGTAGTTACTCAGCACTTGTTGCTTCGCTTAGATTTGAAAGCGCTGTAGGCGAGCTTCATTCTAGTAACCATAGACTTCCTGCGATAGCTTCCCTTGTTTTAAATTTGGGGCAATACTTTTATTCACATTTGTTTCTAAAAATTCCGCACAGGATTGTTTCTCCTATTCCTAATTTTTTTTGTGAGTTAATCATAGTACATTTATTCATCCTAAGCCTGGTTATTCAAACACATCACCTTCAAAAATATGGTGGATAGTGTTTAAATAGCATTTCAAAAGGTATGGACCTCATTTAATGTTAAGGATATCTCTCACGATTACCATATTGACTATATCTGCGGTAATGTCGGTTAAGTTCACGTGTTAAGCCGGCTGAATCCAACATTTGAAATATCGATTGGAAGTGGTGTCAAACCATTTTGTTAAAAATTTGTAAAATCACCTATAAAAATCAGGCGTTCAAGAAATTGATTGTTATTGTATGTTTGTACATTTACTATTAAAGTATTAATTCAACAATTTATTAAATGCTGATAATAGAGGCATTAAACACACTGTTGTCTCTTGTAAATAGGTGTTGAATTTAAGCACTTAAAATGTGTCGAATAGAGTTGGCTGTTGCTAGCTACTGTATTTATCCTGAAGGTAAAATTAATACCTCAACCTCCTGAATCATGTACATATCAGTTTAACTGTGAAGTTTTATACAACGAACTCACATGGCTTCATATGGTGACCTTGCTTGAGCTGC
This sequence comes from Heterorhabditis indica, assembly GCA_020740425.3. Classification (NCBI taxonomy): domain Eukaryota; kingdom Metazoa; phylum Nematoda; class Chromadorea; order Rhabditida; family Heterorhabditidae; genus Heterorhabditis; species Heterorhabditis indica. Next base: position 1,018,449 of record JAJAVP010000050.1, read on the forward strand.
TTCCGTATTGCAAAACAACTAAATATTTGACTAATGTATTTGCAGGTTTCAGACTTTTCATACTTTAGTAAAATAAAGAAGCAAGCAAAACTACGTATAGTTCTACCAAGATTCTATACGACAATGTTTAATGAGAAATATATTCATATGGATATTGGTAATTATTGTATTGCTTTTTTTTGTATCACGTACCGTCCCAAATCCCAACATTACATTCTGAACATCATCAAGATTATCGAATGCTGGAAAAGACTGTTCTTTATTGATCATATGATTGTTCTGCCATTTAAGATAGCCGTAAAGTGAAGTTCTGATAGCATCTGCCAACTCAAGTGTGTTTTCAATATCTCCCTGAATTAGGAGAATATAGCTCTGATATCTTATAGAATCAATAAAAATAACAACAAATAGTGAATTTTTAAATTATTGTGGCATAAAAATTAGGAACTTTCGAACAAATAACCTCAATTTCTAAAATATCCTGGTTACTTAGGTTTAAGAATCCGCGATAAATATTATCGAGGCACTGCTTGCTTTGTTCACTATTAATTTGGTTCCAAAAAATCTGGAATTACCACTGATTAATTATGATAGTGACCTTAATGCTTTCTAGAATTTAATTGAGGGTATTAGTGCAATTGAAGTATTTAAAGGTTTTGATCAGTAAGTGCAACATACTTTGCCTATCTCCTGTTGTATAGTGACTCCTAGTGTTCCATATATTATGTGCATAGGAATATTCTCTCCAGGAAAAGAAATTGGCGAATGAAGATACGATAGTGGCACAACTAAATATACATTGGTGATCAAAGTTAAAATTATTTTTAGTCTTTAATAGTTTTTTTTTTGAGAATTATCAAATTTATCCTTTGAGGACAAATAGATCGATGCAAAGAGTCGAACTGTCACTCTATCACCATTCCTTGATCTTTTATACGTCACTTAAGCATCTATTGTGATCTCTAATGTTTTCCAGCTTATGCTCTATTCTACCTGCAGAAGACTTCTAGTTTTTACTACTGCTTCACTAAACTTTTCCAACTACTATGGCATAAAATTCTAGTTGAATTTTCTTTTTCATTTTAATGTTTGGTACTTTGTGATCTTAAATTATTAGGCAGGTTTTTATTAGGGAATATGGTCGTTTTCTTTATAGTATTATTAAAGATCAATAAATGATATTAGAAGGATCCACATTTAAAAAAATGTATTTTCTTATAATTTAAAATGTCTTACCTAGAGATTCTGTGTTTGAATCATAAACTATTGTTGGTACGAGTACATTGTAACGCAGACTATCATCTTTATCGAGATATGATCCAATATGTGTCAACTGTAGACTACGCTGTTGCTTTAGAACTTTGGTGATTGATCCAAAGTAGTCACTTAAATTTGTCTCTATCTGAACAGAAAAATCCATTATGTATAAAGTATTTTGAATGCAATTATTTTGAAACTGCTCGTCTAATAAATATATTTAGATGGTGTCATTATAACATATCGAAGCCTTAAAACAACATCGCTATAGATCTACCATCGAGAAATGCTTCCACGTAATATTTTCACTGAGCAAACGGGCCGGGAATCCCACACAAAACGTGAGCCTACTAATCTCGGTCAAGTGCTCTTGCGGATAAGAACGATGTGTATAAATAAAGTCCTGTTTAAGTGTTTCAAAGTAGTGTGCGACCTGAACGGAATTCAAGTAGCAAAACATACGTAGATATACCCATTCTTAACTGTAATTAAATTTATACTATAGTAACCACTAAAAATTAAACTTACTCTAGAAATGCTAAAGTTCTCTCGGTGATGTATATATAGTTTCTCCACAAGCTCCAATTCACTAAGCTGTTTTGCACAGTTCATCCAACTAATGAAACACAAAGCTTTGTTCTTCCCTTTATTTATTCTCATTCTTTTCTTTCTCATCTAATTTGATGTTCATCTCACCTGAATTCTTCACTTAAGTTGTAAGAATATTTTCTGAGGTTAAGTCCCGTGACTGACACAAGATAATTTGCAACGACTTGTGGGGGCGTTTGTGAGAGTATATTCACTAGTTGAACGAAGTAATCCAAATTTTTAATGGATATAATATCAGATTCGCCCCACTTATAAATAGAAGAAAGTTCCGCATTCAATATTTCTTTGAAATTTATCTTAAACCACTATTGAAAGAAAGTAATAACAGTAATATTATAAAAAATTAAACCTAAAATTAAAACAAGAAATATACGTCAGGATTAGGGAAAATCATCATAAGAAACGATGACAAAAAATAAGATAGTGTGATAATTTTCACTAAATACCTGAGGAATAACTTTTGTGAATTCTGAAATTGTCATGTAGGTGATGTTGGGGACACTGTTGACGTTTGTTTGAGTTGCCTGGACTAAGAATACATGAAAACAAAGCTTAAAATACAGTAATATCATTATAAGAGGTTTTGGCTTGTAAAGTACATTTATGTTCAAATGGATAGATCACATATTGTTCATATCTAGTAGTGTATTTTGATTATTTAACAAATCTTCCATTGTCCCATCTACCACATAATAATAATAATCATTGATACGACTAGGTTTTTACATATGTAGAAGATTCACTTAGTGTTATGCTTTAGATTAAGCAACATCTTAACTGAAATGAATACGCTTTAATTAGAAGAAAGCTAATGTTCTTCAGTCGCCACTGCGCTTAACCAAAGTAATGTATCATAGAAGGCTGTGTACATTAAAAATCGACAATTCGAACTACCGATGGTAAAACTAAACGATTATAAGTGCATATTCCCATTGTTAATTAAATATTTCATGACTCATGAATGTCCAAATCTACATCAGGAAACTTCCATTGAAGAGTGCAATGTAAGAACATCCTATGTAGTAAAATGTTTTAATATTAAAATATTACCTTATCTATATCAACTATAAGTTGGGCAACCTCATTAATCATATCTTGAACTTCCTCAGGATCACGTTTCAAGTAGTTGAATACAAAGTCATTTAATAAATTCTAAATGGAATATTCTTCATATTGTTTTTATGTAGGATATAAATACATTAACTTTTAGCTATATGATGTTATAATCTAAACCAGTTAGAATCTGGAGAAATTCGAACATATCTGTCTGAGTGAAAACTCTAAAAGTGGGTCAATTTCTGTTGGTCCAGGATGAGCAATTCTAATAAGTTCCTCTCGTACAGGATCTACCAAAGCTGACAAATTTGGTGGACGAAGCTGGATAAGAATCATTACAAAAACCACACCGCCATTAACAAGGTATGCATTTTAAAATCTATATAATATGTTATTCCTCATATTTATTAAGATGCACACTATACCGGGTGGGTAGGAAGTTCAGATACAAAACTCAAGTGCTGTTAAATTAGCCTATATGACGTAGCAATCCGCTATGCCAATGAGTATGTGTTACTTAAAGCCTCCTTGGACTGTTTGAACTTTGATTCAATTATCTCGTCTCTGAACTGTTATATGACATCCAAAGTTCTACGCATTACAATCATCCACCTGCATGAGCAAGGAGAGAAAGTGGCTGCTATTGCTAGGAGCTCGGTGTCACGAGAATGGCTGTTTATCGGACTATGAAACGATTCCAGGACCTGGGCACAGTAGAGGACCATCACAGAAGTGGAAGACGCAAGTCCGTAAACACTTGTAGCGTTCGAAAAATTGTCAATAAGAGGATCCTTTGAGCTAACAAGAGATGGATGAGGAAGATGGATTCTGACCTCAATATTAGTCCAACATCAATGAGGAAAATCGTCAAACATGTGCTGGAGTTCCCCCCATATAACATCCGTCGAACTCATATGTTGACGGAGAAAATGAAGGCCAATCATTACGAAAAAGCGAAGAAACTTCTTAACGTCGCTTCGTCGGACCGCACCTCGATTGTGCTCTTCACTGATGAAAAGATTTTCACTGTTAACCCTGCTTACAATTATCAAAATAGTAGATAACTTCTTCAATGTGGACACCAGAGGTCTGAAAGAGTATCCGTTTCTATCAAGACAAAATCCTTTAAGGGTAGTTGCTCTTAGGGCGTCAAAACACTTGGAATCACAAAACTGGATATTTCAACAGGACTGAGCACCGCTTATGGAGCCAAAACAACTTTGAAGGTGTGTCGGTAGCAGTTACCAAACTTTTAGAGCAGAAATTTGGCCATCAAATTCACATGATCTGAATCCGATGGTCTCTTAAAGCAGCTTTAGTCAAATGTTGGGACGAAATTGGTCAAGATGAGCTGCGGCCCGTCCTGAGTAACTTCGAGAGGCGTCTACGAATTTGTGTGACTGTTAAAGGAGTAAACTTTGAATACCTACTCGATTAAGTTATTGTTAGATACCTTATGCATGTCCAGATAAATTTTCATGTCGACTACTGTCTTTATTACAAAATTATGCGACTTTATCTCTGTATCAGAACTTGCCACCCACTCGATAAATTAGATAAACGATGTTGAATGTGGTAAACATTCTCTTCTGATTCATATCAGATAATAAAATAAATGCACTAATTGTGAGAGAAATAAGAACTAATGTGCTTGCTTACTGAAAGAATAATTTTGCTTTTATCTTGTGGATGAATATCCCTATCATTAACAATAAGGTTATAGTCTGCAGCGTACCAGTCGAGCATTCCAGCATGACGATGCCAACTCAAAAAATTGTCATTTAAAGGATTAATTCTATACATGATATTCCTATTTAAACATAGATCCGTATTTCATTTCTATGAAAAATAGGTTTGAATTTCGCATGTTCGAAATTTAAAGTTATACAATCTATTATTTTGTTTATAATAGTACAAAATTCTTACTTATATGCTATGGAATTGAAATCACATCCAACTAAAATAGGACCACAAGGAAGGTTTTTTAGAAGTTCCAGCATTGAATATCCATTAGATTTTATCCTAAAATAACCTAATCAATTTTATCAAATAATTGGCTCTGAAACACAGGATTATAGTAACTGTAATTCTATAGCATTAACCTTTTATCAGAATCCATACACAAAGAGTAGAGTCCTCGAACGAATCGAACACTTTTAGAATCTCTTTCGTCGAATTCATTTGATGAAAGAAGATCTGAAGTATACTCTAATATGTAGTAAAATGCAACCTGTAATGCTAGTTATAAAAAAGCCTAAGTAATATTGTGTTACATAATTTATTTGTGCTTTTTTTCTCATATACGTGTTAAGTGCTTAAAACAGATATTGTATTATGAAATCCCTATTCTCATTCTCATGCGCGAAAGAAAAGTGAATTTAAATGGACCAAATATATTCCGATTTTTGACTCACTATTGATCGCTTTTAGGGTGGTATCCTTGAGTTGATCAAGAAAATTTCTTTGCATATCATTGACTTGTAGATGGAACTTGTTGCACGAGTGTCGATAGAAATTGTCGCATGGTTTAAAGGAATCATCAATATAATTTGTGAAACGAAAAGCTGAAACACTTTATTATTTAGTGTGTTCAGCAAGATATTCTACCATAGTTTGCAAAAGAATATTATAAAATTATAAGCGCTAATAAGTATTTAGTTTTATTAGAAATAAACTTTACATAAAGGGTATACCGATGTCAATGCATTCCTTAGAATTGCACACTTTCGATGCCCCTCCGAGATTGGAAAAACCATCACTAGTGACAGCCCAAACAATAAAGAGAGTTATACTAAGCAGAAAAAAAACTACAAACAGCAAGCCGAGCCAGATATTGCACCATGAGCATGTTCTAAATCGATAAATGATAAATGAAGAAGATAATTACTAAATACTTATTAGTAGTAATAAATGAACCCTACAAGGCTTCCTTTTGATGGAAATATATAACGCACTCATAAAAACCATAACATTTTACTTAAATTTGTAATTTAATTACCTAAAAGTTAATCTAGCCAGAACATAAAAACTTGGAAAAGCCATGTTATGTTGAATTTACAGCATTTGATTTCTAAATATTAACTGTGCATTTTTAGATGATCAAACAGTAGCAAAGACATCTGAAAGCATTTAAATCGTTAGTTGTATATTGTATGAAATTTTTGTGTACATGAATATAATAAGCTTTTAATCTTACATTACATGGCAGAAGATTACAGCGTTTTTTAGATTTCTTTTCTTAGAATTTTTTGTTTTTTACGGTAATATAGTTTCTCTCATAACAATAGTCTTTTTCATTTCTCTCCACTTCTTTATTGCTGCTTCCTACATCTCCACTCATTTACTGTATTCGAAGAAAGTTTAAGAACTTTTGAGATCACTCATATTTTGTATTCTCTATAGCAATACTTATGAATATTCAAATACAAGTCTCTCAAGATCCTGTAATATCAGTCCTGTAGACGTAACAAATAGTGTATTTATAGCAAAAAAAATGTAAATAAATATCGAAAAGTAAATTATATAAAAATGAATGTTTTTCATGCTCTTTTAAACGAAAGTAAACTATATTCTGACCCCTTCCTAGTGTAGAACGGTGGAATTGGAAAAATTATATTTCTTTGTGGAATACTAAGTGATGCGGTACGTGGCTCTATTCGGTGGACTTCAATTCTATTTTCAAAAACATGAGATTCTGGAGGCAAACTCTGTTCAGTGTGAGAAATCATTTCTGAAAATTAGGATATTTAGTCTTATATTTACATTTTTTGTCTAAACGCAAAGCAGGAATTATTGTTCATAAGTATTATGATTATTTATGTCGAAGTTAATGAGGAGTTTAGACATTCAAAGATTTAGTTTATTTGGCATTCTAGGTGACAATTTTATATTTTAAAAATGCAGTATTTCCTTAAATAGTAATAGTAATATAGTCAACCGAGAAAGTATAGCATACTCTTCCGATTTTCTGATGCTTTATTTCTGGAGAGATCAGATTCTAGTTCAGTAATTAGAACTGAGGGAGGTGAAGACAACTGAGAGGCACTATGTGACGTATCATTCCGAGAGATATGCATTGTCCATTGAGCAATTTATTGTTTGATGCTTAGAAAGCCTTTGGACGATTTTTTTAGTTTAAAATTATACATAAGTTATATATGTATATCTTCTGAAGGTGGTTTTGTCTTTTACTAAGCTGATCTCTATTTTAAACAACTCCTTCCTATATATTAAGCAAAAATGATAGCTAAGTTAGAAAAGCATTTGATAAAAAAAGAAGAGTAGGTAAATAGTTGAGACCAAATCGTATCATAGAAATGAGTGATGTAGAGCCATTAAAAGAATGATCCGTAAGGAAAACACCCCCCGATACTAAATGAGCAAACAATCACCGAATTTAAAAGGGAACCACTGATGTCACTACTTATTTATTATTTACTTTATAATTCCTTGTGGTTTACTTCCTATAAGTTCTGGTCTCTATTCTTCCCAATTCAATTTATTTTTAATTTCTTTAGCTAACTACTTTACACTTATATTTTTACCACATAGTTGAGTCTGCAAGTCATTACTATTATTATGAAATATGACAAATAAAACTTTAAACAGTACATTTACATACCAGTTCACAGATATTAACTATGATTTCATTTTATGAAAGGATCACTGATTCTCATAAGCAATCCATACGCAATTTATATTACGTTTATAACGTCAGATAATGTATAATCGTGAATTAGACAAGTCGTCCGTCACACTTTGCGTGTTAAATTTTACTATGAGCTGTGAGTTTCGGTTTTAATTTTTCTATTTTTAAAGTAGGATCGTTTGGTTTCACCATGTCATTAGTAAAGTTATAAATAGTATCATAATAACGATTGTAAATGGTGAGAGCAAAAAATCAACACTGAATTTAATTTATATAATGTCATATTATATGATATCACTAACAACACAATTTCTAGAAAATAATTACTAGTAATTTTAGCAATTTTTAATTTAATCGTAGAGTTTTTAAAATGTCAAGGTTTAACACCTGTTTATTTGATAACACATGCTTTAATTTAATTTATTGTGGAGATATTAACCATAAAGTGAATTTACATATTTAGCACCATTATAATGCGATCATCCGCATCTTCATCTTCCTTAACACGTCATTCTGCAAGAATTGAGGGGAATGAATCTACAAGGATTTTAGATCCAGCAGCACGCAACCGGCGTTTGAAGCGTCAACTTGATGCTCTTGAACAAGATAATGCGCATGATGATCCTCATGCAAATCTTGTTTGGCACAAAGCAATACCAAAGTTCGATGAAAATGATGTTATTGGCGGAGGAATTCAGAAAGCGTTTGGACGAAAACGATTGACAGATGGAACTAGTGACGAATCGGCTCGTAAGAAACGAAAATTTCGTGCCGAGCATTCGAAACAACGTTTTCGAAAGAATTTCGTTATGCTATTAGAGGAGGAAAACCAAGCGAATAAGGATGATTCAAGAATGTTTATGGCTTACAGTAAGGCTACTGCCCCACCATCTAAGATACCACCGAGACACTTTTGCGTTGCCTGTGGTTTTCTTTCTAAATATACCTGTATTAGATGTGGTGCTCGGTACTGTTGCATCAGATGCAGAGACATTCATAACGATACTAGATGTATGAAATGGACAGCTTAACCCTAAGTGGATATGTTCAGTTATATTACTGATCGAATTTTTGATATAATTCTTTTGTTCTTTCACTGGATTTTCTGCGGTAGTTTTTTTCTTTAATGTTATGGCTTTATTTTATTTTATTTCGTATAGCTTCGAAAGTATGTACTGGTGCACTTTGTCAAATTCTTATAGGTGAAAAAATAAAGGTTTTTAAGGTGAAATGACGATAGAGGATGAACCATTAATTTCAAAAATATCGCAGACAAAGGAAAAGGTATTTCATAAGAGTAATAATATAATTTAATATTGAAATTAAATCTATTGTTTTGAAATTTGGGATTTCATTATTTCAGTATTATGGGAGTTCTTAAGGTTGGTAACATAGTCTCCCAGTGGTGGACCCTTACTACAACTGAAAAAATGCCATCACCGGATTCTAGGAATCTGACTACTGTTAAAGATGTGTGTGATTTTATTGCTGGAACTTGAAAATATACGAATTTTTGATAGGTTTTAACTTTAATTCTTTGTTAGAAATAGTTTAATCCGTTTAATTATTTAATTAAAATGCTCTTATTCTGTATCTAGTTACCAGTCTACGCAGAAGGTGCTTTTAAAAATAACTATAAAGTGGTAGAAGATGAGCCTTTGCCTTTACAAAGGGAATTTGCAACAGTTAGGAGGGCTTTCAACACAGAGTGTGAACGGCTTGCAGTAAGTTACTAAATTGTTAATTATGTTAATGATTTTAACCTTTCATATTTATTTTAGGCTAGATTCACTATTGTGGACAAATTCTTTACGAAAGCAAAGGACGCCGCCACCAGTGAGTTCAGTTTTCTGGAATTGTATTTGCGAGCTTCTTTAATAATTAGACCTATGTACAGTTCCATTTATTTAAAGGTGCAAATACTTACGTATATGAGGAATGGACTGTGCTACCCAAAGCAGCGGTAATAACAATTGGTGGAATGGCTGGATTCGTTTTAGGACTTAAAAAGTGATGTTCATGATAGAGCATTACTAATTTATAATTTGTAAATGGTTTTATTTTTGGCTGAATTTATTATCACATTGTTTATGGTATTAAGTCTACTAATGGCGTTTGGAAATGTGAGTCAAAATGATCCGGGTTGTATCTAAATTATCTAAATGAGGTTTATTTTAAATCTATAACAGATGTATCTTGTGTTATTACATACTAATCAGTACCAACTTGATTACAGAGGCAGATTTGTTCGACTTTTAACAAGCTCAACTGGTATGCTAACGATGGCTTCGTTTTGTTATCCTTACGAGACCGTTGATGTAATGAGGACAGGGATTTACCACATGGAGAGCACATGGTACAAGTTTCAGCAATGTACGTGAGCCTATTAATAGTACTAAATTTCGTTTTATTTTTAGTCTTATTTGTATATAATACAGGAATTTAAGTAAGATCGCCTTTTATATATTGTTATTTATTGTTTAGCGCCTGATCCTCCCGCAAAATCGAAAGTGGATTTAAGCCCTCCCAAATGAGGTGGTTAGCCAATCGATATCGAATATTTACGCTATAGGAAGAGATCGCTTGATTTTCTGTAATTTGCCTAGTATTAAATGTTTACCTTGCTTTTCTTTAACTGTTTTTATTTTGAATTTAGGTTTAAATTACTGTTTTTCTATATATTCGAGCAAATATTATTTTAGGATATCGTACAGTACAACTCGTATTAATCTAATACTTAGCCATATTACATATAAAAGTAATTATAGTTCAGTATGTTTGATATGAGCTTGAGCTGCGGGTAGCCGACTCTTATGTAGAACGTAGGCTCCAATTGTATCTGGTACCGTTTTTAACCAGAATTCTACAGCACTCGCACGGAAAGACGGACTTTTTTCTGGATGAGCCTTAAGTCTGATGTTGATTCCTGGGTGGTCTATTGTAACTGGATCCCATGTAAAGTCAGAGGTTGATGGGTTGCTGTAATAATTCATGATCTCCTGCATCACATGGTAATTCAGCAACAACGATAAGAAACTAACCCATTTTTAATGAAGTTTATGAAACTTCTTAATATATGTTTTTTAAACAAGGTGTCATTCTCATCATTTGGGATGTTTTCTAAGCCATAATATTCGAAAAGAAAACGTAGTTCAGCTGTGTGAAATGAACCTGGAATGTTATATGAGATTGAAGTAGAACGATAGTTTTCCTTTATGCTGTACTTGTACAGTTTTAGTGCAGACCTTTCACTGGGACATCCTTGTCAACGAATGGGTTGCTCTCGTGTTCGATCACATAATAGTAGGTTTCCCAACCATTCATTCTCTTTAGATCGATTTCATGATAAACAGGAATATTGAATTGAAGATCACTTAACAACTGGAAATGCAGTTTTAATAGCTGCAAAGAGATTAATAAGTTACACACCAAATATACCTCAATATATCTCTGTAAAAAAAATTTGCTGTCTGGTTTATCAGGTATATCTCTATTGATGTAAAATTCCTCAAGAAGGTGAAGGAATGAATCCCTCTTTCCGCCAAATTCATCCTCAGTCACCACTTAAGTAATATATTGTATTTTGTGATTTTACATAAATCTTGTTTAAGAAATAACCTACGAACATTTTTAAAAACATTTTCAAAATGTTGGTTTTAAAACTAAGTATATGCAGTGTTAGCTAGCCTATTAGAATATATGGTAGAAGATTAATGTACCTACCTCCTGCTGTAATAAAATCTAGCAGATCTTCCCGTGAGAAATTCCCCCAGCGACTTTCGCAAACTCGAATTTTACCAATAAGGTGATCTATCCCCTTTTGGAATGCTTTAATTATTATTATCACATTTAAATAAATACCGTGAAAATACCACGCAATTAGATACCAAATGTTGCCGACTCCATATTGGTTACTCCTTGCATAGTCTTCTTTTTAGGTGCTTTCCGAGCCATGTGTTCAACTTCGTAGGAAAAGAAATCTTTATCAAAATGAGGATGAAATTTTATAGAATTTACATGCCGACGTGTTGAACCCTGAAATATTAAAGTCATTGTTACTTAATTTTCTAGTAATATAGTGGTGACCATATGTCCCATATTTTATTACTAACTATCTTGTCAACGCCGTCAAGTATTTCATCCATGGTTTTTTCTTTCATACAAGTTCGAACTTGATATGAATCTGTCATTGTACAACCGACAGCATCAGCGAGTGCCCGACTCTCTATAACTATTTTAAATTAGGTATGTGTTGTTCAGTATGATTTAGAAACAAATACACCTTAAAATAGCTTACAAATTAATACTGCAAATGATTTTTTAGGAAATAGTCTTACCCTTTATCACATCTTCACCCATTGCATATTCTGCAAAGATTGAGCCTGACATTTCAATGGCTTGTTGAAAAAGATCTGCAGTACAATATTTCTAGATTTAGACTAGGCATATGTAGAATGAAATACAAATATTAATGTATCAGAACATAATAAAGCTAGGATGTAATAGTAAGATTTCACAAGTGATAGTATACCAAAAAGAATTTCTAGGTTACTAATAGAAGTGGCAGTTATTAACCACTTATTCCACACATTGTTTATTAGTATTTTCATCGTCAACATATTTTGAGAGTATACTATAATTCTTAAAAAGTGGATATTGGGAAAAATTGCACATCAAACGTCCTTTCTTATAAATAGCACAAATTTAATATTAGCGATTTCCGAGACTAACACACTTCATCTCATAACATTTAGTGACTAGAAACAGAAAATGAAGAAAACTGAATTGTCTCATTTCCGAATACATTATATTTTTAATCTGCCCCCTACCAAAAACCAGTACTTATATTATCAAATATTAAGCAAAACATACGGTCTGAATGAGGAGAAAAAAGAAGAGCTGAAACACTTGATGCTCCAGCAGAATGTCCTGATAACGTAATCCTGTTTGGATCACCTCCAAATGAGGGGAGAATCTGTGTATATTTTTCCGTATATAGTAATTAAACTACTGGGTTGTGCATCTTTTAGTAAGATTGGAATGTCTTTGAATCTAAAGCAATATTAATCCTAAAAAATATCTAAACATACCTCGTTTAGGAACATTAGTGCTAAAGTTTGGTCCCAAAGACCCATATTGCCGGGAATTATGTTGTCTCCAGTGGTGAAAAAGCCTAAATCAAAATTCCTGTTGGTAGTTATATAGTATATTCATCTTTTAATCGTTATATTGTGAATAATAGAAGAATAATCTCTTTCCTACCAAGAGGCCCTAATCTATAGTTAATAGTGACAAAGACAATTCCTTCAGAAGCAAAGTTTTCCGCTGCATTCTTATATCCATAAGTTTCTGCATCACCAATCTCAAACCCTCCACCATGAATGAACACGAGTACAGGAAGCAAAACTGAGGGCTAAAATGAATAACTTACAGTAAAGAATATTGAAAATATTTATTAGTAATGTTGTATTATAGGCATATTTATTCTTGCTGGTAATGATTTGCAGTTCTTCCATACAATGGGCGATGTGAATACTTTTACATTTAAATAAAATAGATCTCCCATCCTGAACTATGGTAATTGTGCATACATAAGTACTTGAAATCACTTTGTAATAGGATTTGATATTGAAAAGTTATACTTTTAAGGCAGGAGTGACGATATTGAGGAATAGGCAGTCCTCGCTATAGTTCTCCTTAATTAATGCATCTCTGTGCAAAGGAATACACGATGCTCGGAACTTTGTAGCCTGATGACGAAATGGGGCCCACTTTTCAACTGGTTGTGGCTTCTAAATATTGATCTATTTGTGAACATCAAAGTGCACTGATTTATAAAATTACATACCTCAAAGCGATAAATACTATCTGGAGCTTTGCCATAGCGAATTCCCAAAAATATATTCATATCCTTTCCACTTCCTAACGTATAAGTGAATCCCTCAACTTCACCAAAAGGGGTATTTACTAATGGGTTTGAAGCAAGTATAATCGTAGGAAGGAACCAAATAAATAAAGCTAATATTGTAGTCATTCTGACTGAAATAAGAACAATATAAAAATATTACCATATAGTATTAATAATGCATTAAAGTCAAGGGAAGCAAGTCCATTTAATGACTTTTAAGGAAACACTAGTGATAACAAGTATGCTGTAATAGGTTTTGGTTCGTCCTAGACACTTTAAAATTGATTAAATATTTGTACGCTTGAAATTTGAAATGAAACTATGTACATTATTAATTCCACAATATAATAGATGATTACTATAACCGTTTCCTGCCATGTTTTGAATATCACCGACGTATATAATTTGTACTTAAAAATGAAAGCAATAATACACCTTCTAGGGAACAACCGGGCCAAAATTAATAGCAAGCGAACACGTCATACACTGATCTAGCAATCTTAGACCACAAAGGTCACACAAAACAAATATTGAGATGCTAATCGATATGCCAAATTCTTCTGCTAATAACAGTTACTAAAAACAACCTCTACTCTTTTGTACCATAATTTCTCCTCAGGACTACCAAGAACCACCATCACACTTGTTTTGGATAGTAATACATTTGTTTATAATTAAATAACTTATTTCTTCTCAACATCTAGAAATTTACAGAAGAAATATACAGATATAACAAACAATATACAGTACATGAATTGGTTTTAAATCTCATTAAACAATAAACAAAAAAATCAATCTATTGTAAACAATCAGGCATCAACAATCCATCTTTAGCACATAAAATTTACAGAAAACATCAACAATAAAAACTGTTTAAAAAACCAAATTATGCGATCACTTTTTCTTGCCTCGCCTTCTGCCTCTTCCACCAGATGGTTGCCTCCTAGGAGGAACTTTCAGTACCATACTCGTTTCAGTACTTTGCCCAGACTTATTTCGTGTAGGGCGAACACTAAAAATCAGAATTTTCTTAGCAATAATTTTCAACCGGAAAGAACATATTCCAAATGAAACAGAACACACCGCTTTTTGATGAGAGGCGTTGATGTAATCAATTCATTTGGCTCAAACTGTATTGAAGTGTTAGACAATGTCTTTGTTGGAATTGCAGAAGACACACCTCTCGATGGTGCTTTTGGTACGGGTCTTTGTGAATCCAAATAATGATCATTAATCTCACCATCATCATCAGACATTACTGAATCATCTAAGTCGCCTGAAAAGTAAAAGTGTTCAACAAATTTCTTGAGTATCCTATGATAATAGTTGATAAAATGACCTCGTAGTTCTTCATAGAGAGCAGTACAGTTAAGATCTTCCAGAACATGGGATTTTTTCTGGATCTTAAATAAGTAAGTAAATAGAATACATAAATTGTTTGAAACACTCTGATCTACACACTTACTACACTTTGACTATGCGTATTTATTATCATATTTTCCATTTCTTGTGTATTCTGCTGCACTCGTGTTCTGTTTAGATCACCATGTTCTTTTTGGATCTTCATTTTTCGCTCTTTGGTTGCTTTATCACGTTCTTCAATCTAAAAAACATGATTAAAAAAAAGGAACCATTTTTGATTATACGTACCAGTCTTAGCTTCTCATCAAGTAACTGTTTTTCTCTTTCATTTTCTCTTCGTTCCCGTTCTTTAAAACTTTTTTCTCGAGCTATTCGTAGCTGTTCTGTACGAGCCTTCTCCCTAACCACTTCTAATCTTTCCTTCTCAGATTTTTCCTCAAATAAATTAAATATTTCCTAAATTTAGATGAAAAGGCATTTATTAAAAAACTGTTACATATTATTTAAAACCTTCTCTAATCTTCTTTTCAATCTCTTTTCTTTCCCAAAAATGCGCATATCCTCGTCCTTGATTTTTGTTTGTTTCAGCCATCTTTCTCTACGCAAAGCTTCTTCTTTGGCTAAACGACCTTCTGTTTCTTGTCGACTTCGAAATTCTTCCTAATAGTAAATTAATATTCTTACACTATTTAAAAAGAGTGAAACAAGCATATACAAACCTTGATGGCCTCAAGTTCCCCCCTTTTACAATCTCGATTTAATTTGGCTTGTTTTATCTCTTCTTCACGTTCTTCAATTTTTTTCCTAACTTCCATTAATTCGACATCAATCATCTCTTTCTTTCTAATACAATCGTCAACCAAGGACTATAAATATATTGGTGAATGGAATTTCTAAGATACTTTGTATTGATAACTTTACCTGTTTCTCAGCCAAATCTTTTTCAGCAGCAGTCTTCTTTGCGTCACCTTCAGCTCTAAGGGCTTCGAGTTTCGCCACCTAAAGAAAACTACTTTAAGTGATTACAGATTTCTTACGCAAAACGTACCTGTATTTCAAGCCTTCTAGCCTTTTCTTCACTTTTAAGCCTTAAAACCGCATGTTTTTCATCAAGCACTGTAATCTTCGAGGCACGATCGATCGTCTTTCTTCTACTCTCGAAAATACCACGTAATCTCTCACATTCCATGTGTTTTTTAATCTAAAAAATAGTTTTAGATAACGTCAAATCTCAAATTAACAGAATAAACATACTTCACAATCAGCCTCCTGAACGATTTTTCCATACTCATCTTTTCTCGCTAAAATCTCTTTCATTCGTAGTTCATGATCATCCTTAAACCATAAGTTTAACTTAAATTCTTTCCCCCAGAAAAAAAATTCGGAAAATACAAACCTTTATTCGTTGTTTCTCACTTTCGATATCATTTCTCATTCGTTCGAGGGATTCCTTTTCTCGAACTAACTGTATTCTTAAATCTGACAGATGCTGTTGCTTTCCCATAAGTTCAGCACGTTTCGAATCACGGACTTCCAATAGTTCATTCTAAAAAAATTGTAAATATTATTTGAAAATAACTATGTAATTTTGATACATTATGTTAAATCTTACTATATGCTTATCCTTTGCAGAGTTAGATGACTGTAAGCCTAATAGACGAACTTCTAGCGCATCAACCTGGTTTTTTAAAGTAAAGCTGATTTCTTGAGCCTCCTTTAAACGACTCAGAAGATGTTCATTAATTGCAGCTACCTACAAATAATTCTAATTGTATAATTTTCATTAAAAAAAAAACTTTATTTCTTTAATGCATAAAGATAAAACAAACATGTCGTACAAAATAAAGTTCTATAACTTATACGAATTGTTCTTTTATAATAGATGATTTACCTAAATATATATGCAAGAAAAGGTAAAATAATCTATAAGAAAAGATTATTTTATAGAAAGTAGACTAACCTCATCTTTTTCACGCTGGATGCGAACACGTCGATCAGAAATAGCATCCAGTTTTTCATGAAAACTCTCTAAAATAGGTGTATTCAAAACATTAATAAAAATATTAAAATCATCGTGTAAGCAATAAATTAAGCTTGAAATAACAACACAACCACCGTTTATGTTATCTAGACGAGAAATAGTGTCAAACTGTTCCATATTCTCTTTTTGTAATTGAAATTTCATCCGTCTTTTCTCATCAATAACAATAACTTCAGCAAGTAGTTTCTAAAAAAATATATTGAACTAACTATGCCTATAGTACATCTATAATTAAACATTGCAAAATCACCGTCAAATCATACGCATCAACGGAGGACGACAATTTCTTGAATATCTGGGACTTTTTAGACCTCATATCTTAAAATATTTTTATTCGAAAATATATTTTCAAAATCAAGCGTATATAGAAATAGTCTACAAAAGCATGGGGGACATGGTCGGAGTATAAAATAATTATTAATTCGAAACATTTTATAATATAAGATATATAGATCTCCATTTCCAAGCATAACATCATACCTGATAATACTTCTGGTTTAATTGGTTCAATTTGTGATATTTCTTTGATTCCATTATGTAACTCCTTATCGAGAAATTCTATATCGTTTATTTTCTGTCTAATATCTGCTAATTTGGAACGAACTAAAAAATAGCATACTTAAGTGCCTTTTACAATAACACATTCTATTTAACTGACCTTCTGGTTCCTTCTTTTTCTGTCGAATACTTTCTTTTTCGATTTCTTCAACTTTCGATGTCAGCGTTTTGAGACTATAATGAGAGTAAGTCTAAAATCTAGTATATGACAAGAACTTTATGAAAAATAAAAACCAAAAATGTATATCTAGATTATAAAATAATAACAAACGCACTCTGATAAGATATTTGTCACTACTTGCCCAAGTTCATTAGAATGAGAAGTAGCCATATCATTTTTCCTCTTTCTTTCCATCTCATTTTGATACCGGGCTATTTCAATCTTCATTTCCGATATTTCCTTCTGCATAATTTAGATATATGAAATAGACTCCCCAATTCTAATCCTTGTTTATAAAAACATACCCGTAAGGTTTCATTGTTTCTGCGAGCTTCATCCAAAGCAAATTGATCCCGTTCTACCTCAGCATTAAATGCGGCAAAGTTGATGAGAAAATTATCCATTACAATAGTTTCTAGCTTATGAAGATAAGAACTATAAAATAAATAAGATGTTCCAGAATTTCAGTAGGAACCATAAGAGAAATTTTAAAAAAAACTTTGCATAAAAGTCATTTTCTTTAACAACAAAAGTAATTTTAGAAAAAAAGTAAAAAGGTTACAGCTGCAAAATATAATTTATTAGACATTAAATTTATATAGCAATTACAGAAGTTTGAAAGTTTTTAAGTCTGCTATAGCTGGAATAAAGACGAGATAACATGACAGCAAAAAAACAAGTAATATGGTTCCTCTAATAATAGTTATATGATAAAATACACTATTAAAGAAACTAAAACGTATTTTGGTAACAGCAGAGGAAGGAATTACGTTCATACGTGTTGATTTAAGCTTAAATTCACTCAATTTAACTGCGTATCAATTTTGCACAATAGATACTCAGTTCGGTGATGAACTCATTTTGTGGGCGAATGATATGCCATTAATTATGCTTAACAAATGTTTTCATCTCTTCATGTATATATTCTAATGAGGATGAATAATGAACGTAGTTACTGTAACACCATGTAAAACCTGCATTCTGTATACCCATAATAATGAAAAGCGGTGAACGTGAGTTTAAGACCAATATTGATGAAATTAGGAAACAAATATATAGATGTCAGGAAACGATTAAGTTAGATTACTTGTTTTTAATTATGATTTGTTAAGGAAGTCATTTTCTCTGTTTTAGTTTTTCCCAAGATATCTTGTTCATCAGCGTTTTCAGTTGCTTGGTACGGAAATATTGTATGAGATACGTTGCCCAGAACTTACAGCATTTTTCTGTATATTAATTACTTCAGTATGTGAACATATAAATTATCAGGCTTCCTATACTTCTATCTAATAGAATAATTACTAGATGTTACAGTTTGTAATTAATTTGCAAAGTTCTGATTAACTACTCATTTTATATTTATTCTTGCATCGTCTTTTCATTGAATAAGATAGTTTACACATTTAAGGAAGGAATAGCATCTATATTTCTCCAACATCTATTATTACTTAGGGATTACGGAAATAAACGTATGCTGCTTGCTAGAATGAAAACTCCCCCTTACGCACCTTCTTTTCAATTGTTCTTGGAAAATCAGGTTCTTTTTAAATCTCTGAATTGTATTCCGGTTAATTTTCATACTACATTACTTTTCTAGACTCACTTTACGCATATGGGTCTTTCTCATGAATTAGATAACGTGAATGGCACTTTATCTGGATATGATTCAGATTAATACTTATAGAAACATGATGAAGCTGAATTGCTGTCTCATGCGCCACGGCGTGTTGTACCTAATTTGATGCCAATAGTTATAAGGGAGCGTCTTGGTGGTATCTTGGGTACGCCAAGAGAAGCGTGTGTTAGGTTAGATATATATTAATAGGCTACATTAAACACCTATTAAAATGTGTACTATCTTGTTTGTCGTCGTACTAATAAATTTTCCATGCGTCGCTTGGATTTTCTTGAATCGGGAAGTTCGACAGAATCTACTGAATACCAATCTCCTGTACGCGAAAAACGGAAGAAATTGCGCAAAAAAAGGAGAGATATATTTTAGTTGAAATCATGCACATATATAGCTTGTTCATTTGTTTAAAATAAAATATTGATATTGTATCCGTTTTAGATCAGAAGATGAAGAATCTGGTGTTTTCTCCTCATCTGCCGTAGATATTTCAGATAATGGAAATATCTCGATGCATAGAAAATTTCGATACCGTCAAATTTCGTCTACTTCATCTGATAGTTCAGATGAATCAGGCATGGTTTAAAACTCCCTATTATGAGATATTTTATTAGTTCCTTTTTTTTAAAGATTTATATTTGTTTCAGATTCATCATTAATTAGAATACCTGATTCTCCTGTAATTATTAAGAAGCAACGAAAACGAAAGGCGGCTGGAACGTTACTTTTGCATAGTACACCTTCTCCATCTCAAAAGAAGCCTCGTAGATATAGTATTCGAAAATCTAAAGTCTTAAAAAGAAAAAAGGTTGGAATTGTAAACTTGTGAGAGAAATTGATCTTTTGGTTAAATAGGAAATGAATTTCTGACAGTATACTGAGGAAATTAAATTTAGACTTACAAGATCTAGGCAAAAATGAAATTGTACTGTCAAGATAATTTCAAATCCTGTAGATATAAATAATCAACTAACATCGATGCATAGTATTTTTTATATTGCGTAAAACATGTTGTTTGCATTTTTTGTCTCTTCATATTTCAATTTACACTATGCATAGAAGTTTATTGCCAATAAGACTTGCAATGTAAATATATTTAGAAACTTTACATTCTATAATTATATCACGAATTTATCTCGTGTTTTATGTTGCAATATGATGGCGTAAAAATTGGTTAACATTATTCATGTCTGAATGTATAATGACGTTTAACAATTGATTTATAGATGGACTTCGAGGCCGATTATGCTCCACCAGTTAAAGCTGTCCGTCAATGCAACACAAGCTTGGAAGTATCAAACACTGAGCCTGGAAACATGTATCAAGTATGGAACACTGGTTATGAACAGATGAGATATTACAAGATAAACATTTTCTTAGTGGTTGCGGTGAATTCACAGAGACATGATGGCCCTGATAGATTGACCAAACCTGAAATATAGTTATATAGATAATGCTTGCATCATAAGTTTTTGATTTTATTCACATGTAGTTGCTATTTATACAAATTTTAGGATGAACCGGAAGAATTTAAAATAAATGTTGCTAATGACGAAGGATTAGATGGACGTCCATGGAGTGGAGATGGTGAATCAGAGCAAGCGAAAATTCACGTAGGTTTTTTCATATTAACCGCTTATTTATTTCTGTTAAGTAATAGTTACACTGCAAAGAATTTTAGAGGCAGAAATGTGAGTATTGGGATCGTCTTACTCTTGAAGCCTTCAATTTTCACGACCGAAATAAGGTATCTGGTTCATTGGAAAGCGATTCTGGAGGTCAGTTTGGAAAGGCGTAAGTAGAGCAATACAAAGTTTATTATGTGAAAGATTGTAGTGTTTATAGTCCTGATAAATTAGTTATTTGCATGTAATATTTTTATAATAGTATATATAATATTAGTTTCAGTGTGAATATTATCATGCTTATTAAAGTTTGGAATTAAGGATCTCGAACAAGTGATGTATCAATGATTGAAGAATTATCAGCGGAAGACTTTACGCTTTTGAAAATGTAGCCTTGTGTCATATAGTGATGATAACATCACATGCAGCCACCTTTGTTTTTTGTTACCTTTACTCGTTACTTGTCTTATGTCAAATGTATCCAAATTCTTTCTGTGAGTTTTTACTCTTTTATAAGTTTTTTTTACTTATAATTTTACACATTTCGTGTCATAATCTCAGTTTATTTTTACCTGTGATGATTTAACGTATTTGATGACATATAGAATACTTCTTTTGGAGCATAGTTTATTACTCAATTATGTTAACTGCAAATTTAATAACCAAATTACGTGTACGATATTTGAGTTTTACTAATTGGTGTAAAAGAGCGTGCAGTGCTCGTTACGGGAATCTGTTGGCGTGTGTTGGATGTATTCATGTAAATTTTCTATCTGTGCTTGTGGATTTTTTTGTAATTTTTAGCTGCATTTGATAAATTAGAATAAGTGTCATTATTTTGAAATGTTGTCTTCTCGGTGATTTTCACTTTATATTTGGGTTCCCTAGTTACATCATATTTAGCAAGTTGCAACTTGAGTACTATCTAATGTTATATTACAGATGGATTTAACATTGATAGCAAGGGTACGTGATGGTCTTATTCTTGCTACTTCCATCGAAGGAAGTGATGGTGTTAGTTTACAATTTGTTATATTTTGATTGATTTTTTGCAGTTTTTTTTATCCTTTCCCGAATTATATTTTTAGACTGATGCAAATATAGTGAGATATTCGAATCAAGCCAAAATGTTGTTTAAGAAACTAAATAATGCCCCAACCAAACAGTCGGTGGAAACTGGACCTTATATGTTTCAGTGAGTTATTTCTTGTAATATAATCTTCGAAAATTAGTTGTCACTGTGATCGTTTTTATTTTAGCTACGTGATTAAAGAAACAATTTGCTGCTTGTGTCTTTGCGACCGGGCATTTTCTCGTAAGCTAGCTTTTGCTTACCTAGAGGACATTGGCCAAGAGTTCCTCAATCAAAATTCAAACAGGATTGAGAACGTCGTCAGACCATACCACTTCCTTGAATTCGGTATGTAATGGTGCTGAAGGAAAGAAATAAGATTTGGATTTACGAAAGTACCTTAGTTTTGTTAACTGATTAATTTCGTTGCAATTATGTGATATTCCATGGTTAGACTTCAACAATTACCTCACTATTGTTGTTTTTAGATCAATATATCCAACAAGCAAAACGAAAATATGCCGATAGAAGTAGGTTCGTAACTAATTCTCATATCGTTAGTCAAGTTTACATTAGTGAATATATTGTTTAAGGCATGCGATGTTTGCCGTTTCAAATGAATTACAAGACGTTGCACGTATTATGGTCAGCAACATTGAGGACGTTATCCATAGAGGAGAAGCGCTAAATAGTTAGTATAAATATTCATCCTGTGTTAAATTTTACTTAAAAAAATATATAAGATTAATGGACCCTTTTAAGTATCGTTGAAGAATGTTATTTCATGAATTGAATTGAGACATTTTTTTATTGCAACATCTATTACAGTATAATATTTATGGGTCTTTTAAAGATTTAAAACTTCTTTTGAATCACATTTCCTCTCATTTGTAATAATCTGCAACAAGTGAGTATTATAGTTCTTGAAGCTAGGGCTACTGATTTGTCAGGACTTAGCAGGAAATACCGGGAAGATGCAAAGGCTTTGAACAGAAGGTTAGATTTTTTTATTTAAATTAATTTTAGCAGAAGTTGTATGTTGTCATGGTATTCATTTTCCTAAATTTATTTCAGATCTACATTTTTCAAGGTAGCCGTATCACTAGGTATCTTTGGATTAGTTCTTCTTATTGGCCGATTCATTATCTTCTAAGTGCTGGAGTGGAACTGATAAGATGTCGATCAGCCCCATTTTGAACTCAGTTCTTATCCACTTATATAAAAACGGGGAAATCTCTACTCGTGAAATGAAAGAGATTAATTTATGTTCTGTTGTAATTACTTTCTTGCTTAATATTTATTGATGTTTATTGTTTTCATGGCTTTTCTTTAATTATGTTGGGCTCAGTAATATTTATATTCCAAAAAATTAATTTAGATGTATTTTTGGTAAATGCAATACTCTGTGATATGGCAAAAAATGAATGTTCTTCTCTAGCATTATTACCATAAGTTGATAGTTCCATCTTCAGATTTATCTATACTATTAAATCAGGTAGTTCGTTGTGAATATTGCTTTATCTAGCTAGCCTTTCAAGGGCGCATGCAAAGATTTTCCCCACTTTCCAAGGTGGTGTATAAAAGCATAAACGTTCAGAATTCTTTTGGAAGGTAGGTTTATTTGGCTACGTGAGGGAGTTCATTAGGGCATGTTAATATGTGCGGATTAAATTATTTGGATAATACGAACGTTATCTATTCCAACCAATAGTTTAAAGGGGTATTTTTAAATAGGCCAGTTTTGTAATGTGCGTTGTGTATGTGGTTATATGTGTCACTTCAGTAAGAAGTAAAAATGTCCATGGTTTTTAATTTCTAATTGAAACGTTTATCTAGCTGCTGACGCAATTGTGTTAAATTTCATAGTTCATAAATTGATTAGTGTCCAAAGTCCGTCATCGTCGCGTAATAATAACTAATGTTTTTAGTAGGTGGTTAAGTTTTTTAGGAAGATTTCTGAAGTGCGTTCTGTTAGGTCTTAAAATATGGATACATCGCATGCAGTTCTCCCATTTAACTTAAAATAATTTCCATTTTCCTTCTATCCGCTTTTAATTTTTGTCATTTTATAGAAGTATTAGAAGGATGTCAGATGTACGTGATTTTGATTACCTTGTAATCGGTGGTGGATCTGGGGGTATTGCTTCGGCAAGAAGAGCTCGCGAGTTTGGAGTTTCTGTTGCACTAATTGAGAGTGGGCGACTCGGAGGAACTTGTGTAATGTTATCATATTTTTTCTTTTTACCTAATTGTATGCATTATGATAACTATCCTCAGGTAAATGTTGGATGTGTTCCTAAGAAAGTAATGTACAATTGCTCAATGCACGCCGAATTCATTCGAGATCACGCCGATTATGGTTTTGATGTGACTTTTAATAAATTCGATTGGAGGTGCATTTATTCTCTTTTATCCATGATTTATTTTTATTGAGATAATTTAGTTTCAAATGTGTGCATATTGTTGAAGTGTACTGAATTCGTTTTAGTGTTATCAAGAATTCTCGTGATGCTTATATCCGTCGTCTTAACGGGATTTATGAGAATAACTTGAATGGTGTATGTTTTCAATAAAATATTGATTGTAAGTAATTATATATTATAAATAATACATTTTTTAGTCAAAGGTTGAACTAATTCGTGGGCGTGCTTCATTTGCCAAGGATGGAATTGTGGAAGTCAATGGGCAGAAATTTAGAGGCAAACAAACATTAATTGCCGTGGGAGGTACTTATATAGTCTTTACGTTGATTCCTACCAGGTATTAATATTGTACTTTCATAATCTTTTCAGGTTTTCCTACAATACCAAATATTCCTGGTGCAGAGTATGGAATTGATAGTGACGGATTTTTTGAACTAAATTGTCTTCCAAAGTAGGTTTTCATCTGCTATTTGTTTATATGCTTATCATTTTGTGCAATCAACAGAAAGACTGTGATCGTTGGGGCTGGTTATATCGCAGTTGAGATTGCTGGAGTCTTAGCAAACCTTGGTTCCGATACCCACCTACTCATTAGATATGATAAGGTAACAAGCGGATACTAGTATTATTTATAGCTTTTGCGTATTAATGAATGTATTTTGTATTATTTTGGAACAAAGATCTAATAGTAAAATCATAGGTATTACGGACTTTCGATGAAACTCTTAGTACAACTTTAACAGAAGCCATGGATAGTGGACCTGTAAAAATTCATAAGGGAACTCAGGTACTAGAGCTTCATCTAGTTAAATTTCTAGAATAAAATCACATTAATATTAAAGATCGAGTCAATTATGAAGCGTAGTGATGGATTTCTGACGATTAGAACAAATGAGGGGATAATAGATGATGTAGAAACACTAATATGGGCTATTGGACGTACGCCATCTACCAAAGATCTCAATTTAGAAAACGTATGTTGTAGAATTTTGGTGATATAGCTGTTGCTTTTTCCGGCTAAATGAGAATAAATTTATATAGTTTAGGTAGGTGTGAAGACTGATGCTGTAGGAAATATAATTGTCGATGAGTATCAAAACACTAATGCGAAAAATATACTTTGTATAGGAGATGCTACTGGAAAATATCTGTTAACACCTGGTTTGTGTTTTAAGTCTGCTGGATCTTATAATAATAATAATGCAATGACTAAATTTCTTTATTCAGTTGCCATTGCCGCTGGTAGACGTTTAGCTCACCGTCTTTTTAATAATGAAAGCAACAATAAACTGAACTATGAAAATATCGCCACGGTTGTCTTCAGTCATCCGCCTGTGGGGACTGTAGGACTAACAGAAGGTTTTTTTATTCTAATGTTCAGCATAGTTTGGGTTTTATATCTTTATTAGGATGTATTGCTTTTTTATTAAATTTTAAGCGGAGGCTATTGCAAAATATGGCAAAAATGAAGTAACCATCTACAAGTCAAAGTTCAACCCTATGTATCATGCTGTTACAAAACATAAGGAACCATGTGTCATGAAGCTTGTATGTGCAGGCGCAGACGAGAAGGTAATCTTATCTTTTGTATAGCAGCAAGTGAATTATTGTGCCTGGGAAATTTTCCACTATTCTATACTTTAGGTAGTTGGTGTTCATTTAATTGGTGCTGGATCCGATGAGATACTGCAGGGATTTGCTGTAGCTGTAACAATGGGAGCTACCAAGAAACAGTTTGATGAATGTGTTGCTATTCATCCAACTAGTGCCGAAGAGCTAGTTACCATGCGGGGAGGCGTGAAACCTGAGTAGGAGACAACCTGGCTTTTCTATACTTTTGTGATAATACTAATGTATCATTACTGGTTTTAGATATTCACTACTTTGGTTATTTTTTGGTAGTTCATAATTCTACTCTATGCACTAAATTTTTATTATGTATTAAAATTATTGTTCTCAGTTTTTGACTCCTCTTGCACAATGTTTACTGTTTAATAGTAAAAGTTACATAATAGATTTTATCATTAAAATCATTCACATAAGAATGGTATAATAATAGTAATAACAAAAGTCATATGATTTGGCGAGGAAAGAAATGATTGAGAGGATTAGGGTAGTTTTGGCAGGGAGTCGGCAATACTATTTCTGGATGGAGTCATTTGCTCAGAAACGAGTGGTCTCGCAAGTTATCTTTATTGCACTTACTAAGGCTAGTAAGCTCAATATGGCGTAAGTGTATCTTGTAGCTGGATTCGCATTCCAGACACTGAACTGTATGCGGTCCTTGCATAGTTCCTACAATCTAAAATTTCTGCTATACTAAGGGCAAATCCCTCAAGACCAACATTGATTTAACAAATCCTATATAATGTGACATTGGCAAAATTTAAACTGAAGCAATTGTGAAATTCTAGGCACAAAAACAGAAGATAGAAGAATTCTAAGCATCAGATTAATAAAAATTCAATTCCTATAAAAGATCAACCAGTAACATCAAGCCAATTGGGATGATATAAATAGTCTAATATAATATAATGTGTTTCTGAGCGATACTTCCTATTCATCCCATTGGCTAATCTTGCCTGGCGATCTCATTTCGTCTCTGGCCACAGCCTATTACTTCACCTGACTACTAACAATATAATTTGTCACGAAGTCAAGTGAACTGAAGATACCTCGCTAGTATCTTCTAAGTGAATAGGTTCTTAGTGGAGGAAGAGACGACATTAGGAGCACCTCGGAGGAAGCGGGACAACCTGTATTACATTCGTATCACAGCTGCAGCGAGCAGTACGGCCAGATTAACCACTATTGCTGGCGGTGCACAACGTTTAGCTACATTACGGGGGCGTCGATCATGAGCGGTTGTCCTCACACACTGCCGTCTCCGCGCCTCACAGTGCTGACGTGATGCATAGAAGTCATGGTCAGACAGCTGTGACACTAACGCTTCACCGCCCGAAACCATACCACGTAGGTCGCACGGGTGTACGCAAGTGCACCATGAAGAGTCTGTTTCCCTTGAGGATGGGATTGCCAGATCTGAAACAAAGAAAACATAGATATTAGCATCATTTTATTTAATAATCATTTTGACTCATTCCCAGGTTATCTTACATCTGTAACTAAACAAGAAATTTTCTTTTAGCAATGAAATATAGCTCAAATTCCTCGACGATCAGCCTGTTTATGAGATGTTTTCCCTATTCGTCTGCTCTTGTCGACTCTCCTCCGCATGCAGTCGTTGTCTATTCCGTATATCGACTTTCTCGCCTAGCTGTGTGAATTGAGTGTGAGTCTGCGAGTTTATGCCAATTGTGAAAACTTGGCGCTTATAATTTTCGGCCAAGCTAAATAGCTAGCAACAAGCTGAAGGATATATAATTGACATAAACTGTATTGTCTGCGTGATGGAAGTGATCGGTATGTAACTCTGGATGTTATTCATGTTTCCTACCACTTTGAATAAATACATTAAATCCCGCAATTAAGTTATTTTCTAATTATCGCCATATTACCTTTTAAATTGTAGTTATCGCATATATGAACAAGATCCTCGAGTTGCTATTACAGCCAATGAAAAAATGGCATAAGAAGAATAAAAAATTTCAAGAGGTTTAATACAGCATGTTCTTTGCTTCTATTAAACAACGTTATTATGTATTCAGTGGTTAAAAATGTTTAAAATAATTACTAGTAACGTAACACATAAAATAAAACATTTTAATTATAACTTGACCTCGACATTGAAAGGAAGGGTGCCCTGCATAGTCAACAACTTTGGATGTTGCTAAATGTGGGCAAGCAAGCTGAGCATAGTAGCACCAGTTAACACATGGAGCATTTCGCCAAACATCAATCGTTTGTACAAGAAGCCAACGACGATACCACGTCTGTAATGAACACAATTGAATGGTAAAGAGAAATGGTTTTTTTTTCAGTTGAAAATAAACTACTAATGAAATAGGCATTAATAATTATCGGAAATACTATATCTAGCGCCGTCATAGAAACCTAAAATTCTCAACTGTTGGAAAAAACTCCGCTCCCTCGCTCACTTAGTTCAATTGAGTGCGTGTTTACTGGCTTCTCTCTTCTTCAGCTGCGAATTGTCACTCATACAACGATAGAGATATGAACGTTTATTTTTTAAAGAATAAGAATGAAGATACATTAACATTCTAACTATAATTACATCACATTACTTTGTCTCTAGCAATCTTCAGTTTGGTTCCCCACCGCTTCCTTCGGGAAAACAAGAACGCACATTTCGGGGGACTGGCCCAGCATAGCGGACACCGCCGCATTTCGAGATTGACTCGCAATCTCATTTGTCCCGTTTTCGGTTCCATATCAAGGCTCTCGAGCGCCGAATTGCATCCTCAGTGGATAGATGATCAAGTGAATGAATTTTTTCCACATATGGGGAGTCACTTTGAAGTAAGAAACTTTTATATTAAAAAACTAGATGTACATAGAGAAACGAGAATAAAATATCACATCTGGTTTGTTTAAAATTAGTTTAGGAAATATGCTGATTGAGCTCGTGTACTCACTATAATACACAGCCTAGAATATTTCCCTAGAACTGGAATAATTAAAAAAAATTTATTATGATTCTCCATAGTTCCAAAAAATTTTATTTTTATATTTAATAAACAGAAAATATTTGTTTCTCGACATCCCTTTTAAATTTGTTCCCTTTTTTGTGTTAATTTCTGATATTTGGAAATGTTGTTTTTTAAGTCTGGTGCTGAATAAACTCCCCAGATGGGACGGGAATATTCATTAGATGATGTCGTTATGTTGGTACTGGTATATAGGGCATTTGAAGTAATAAAAATAAAGAAAGAGGAGAACTTAAAAACAAAAACTAAGAGAGTCATTGATTATATACTATACATACATTAGATCTTATCTCAAACAAATTTACATTTCAAAAGAAAGTTATTCACGCGAAATTAAAGATTTATTTAGTTACATTAATTCAAGATCACTTCCCACAAATCGATCCCATACCAACTCCCCAAAGAATAATTTTTAGAACGAGTTAGCACTTAACTACCTGCTCATACTCGAAATATAGCACAGAAAATAAGTGAAGATTACTCTATCGAAGACATGTCGATTTAACCATTGATTAGGGAACTTTTATTGCCTTATTTGCTCAAAATTGTGTTTAATAAATGAGCGAAATTAAAGCCGAAGCCAAAATATTTTTTTACCTATATTTCCAAAACTTTATTTAATAGTAATTTATGGTTTATTGCCAAGAAAACACGATTTATTGGTCAAATTTAGCAAGAGGTTTCGAGCAGAAGTCGGCGAAGTTAAGAACCACTTAAATACACTGTGTTAAATGAATGTGGTTTTTATTCACATGGATGCATTTAAATGTTCTTTAATTTTTCTCATGTTGCATCATTATTTTTGTATTAAAACCTCATTTGAGTGCCGAAACACTTTTACTATCAGTTGAATATAGTGGTTTTTAATAATGTTTTATAATTATCCCGTAAAAACTTTTACATAGCGTAATTCCCTGCTATCTGGATAGGAAGTTTGAAAATAGAGTTCTTAGTTCACCTACTGAGTTTTTAGGCTATAATAAAGAACATTTTTTGTTTCCCTTTGATCTGAGTGGACAAATTGTTATTTCCTATGTTTTTATGGCTCCTCTGCTCCTCCCTTCCTTTTGGATTATACGCGGCAGCTTCACACATTCAATAACAATATTTCAAGCAGGCAAAGGCTATTAGGAATCATCTGAGGCACGCAGACTCACGCGTGGTTATGAGTTTTGCCGAAGGGCAAAAAGATGAGGCAGAAGAGAATGATAGTCAAAAACGATAATCACATCGTACACGTGCAATTTTAATGTTTGTGGAAAAATGTCTAACTGAGTATAAAACAAATAAAATAAAAATTAATTTTCAAAAAGCCAAAAAAAGTGGAGCTAGAAAAATAACGATGAGAAAGAGAAAATAGAATAGATTGGGTGAAATACTAATAAGGACTATACTTATTTTAAATTTATGTTTAAAATACAAGAAATAAAATAAAATAAAATGATAATAAACATAATAATACTTTATTAACAAGTAAACTAACCCGACACGTATTACAGCTACCATTAGGTGAAAATGGTCGTGTTGCACTCGCTGTGTCCACTGCAGGCATGCAGTCAAATCGGAATAACGTTTGATTGAACGACCGATAAGCCTCATCAAGACGTCGTAATGATGTGGCAATCCGATTGAAGCACGCAATGCATCGTTTAGAGTTCTCTTGCACGCAGTCCCCACCTCGAACACCTGCGAGGAGCCGACGTGACAAAGCATCACGACTACTGTCACCAGCTGCCAGAACCTAAATATAGTAACAATATAATTATTAAAAGAAGAATATTGGTTAAAAATTATAAATGAGACACTCCTAGAAATAAAATTATCTGGCTGGAAGAAGAAAAAACAAAACATCTGAATAAGAACTATACTAATTTTCGGGTACATGGCTAAAACTTAGGCGTATCATTGAGTAATTTTTCACATCTTTTTTCATAGATATAAAGAAAACGATGAAGACTAGTAGCGATATATCAAAATTTTAAGCCTAAGAAATATGCATCTATTATAACGAATGTGGATCGAAGTGTTCTTTCAATCATATTTATGTTTTGTTCAATTATTAACCGAACCTATAAAACACAGAAAACAAAAAAAACTACCTCGAACATAGATATAGGCTGAAGCTCAGGAAAGAGGAAAGTAGAGCGAAGTCGTTGAATACGAGCTTCCTCGTCCAGAGAACACATTTCTTGTGGGGAGGATTCCGTCCACAAAAGACACTGCTCTGTTTTATTACGAGTCTAAACAATAGGGCTATTGCTATTTTTCAAAACTTATATCTGAAGTTCTCTAACATCTCTACTAGAAGACGAAGTAACTCCATCATATACACTCATTATATTCTACTGTAGCGGAAAATTCACCGCATGTGGGATGGGAGAAAGAGCATGACACGGCGCAAGGCGCGCCGATAGTCCGCTGCTTGCCGCAGCGCAAGCTACCAACGAAACTATGTGAACGGAAAGCGCGACCTATAATGAAATAACATTCTCAATACATATTAGCATACGTTTGATCAGATTTTGTTACCACATCTGTAGTGAAAACAATAAATATTATGATGAAGTACCTGAAAGACTCGTTGATGTAAAACTATGCAATATGAGTGAGTGGGGGCGGGACGTAAGTCAGCGGAGGTCGGGGGCGACGGGGGGCGTCGCATCGCGCACGGCGCACGAGCGCCCGCGCATCTCAGTGGAGGGCGGCACGTCGTGGGCTGGACATACAGGACCCGCAGATCGCGAACGACGGCGCTGTAAACGTATATAATGGATGACACAGTAACCATTAATTTCTGACAAGTGAACATACGCGAGCTACCATAAATTATAGTTACGAATCATCTAGAAAGAATAATAACTAAATTTCAGTAAATTTTGCAAAAATATAAGAAATTATGTTAAGCACAAAAGAGCACTAAATACTAAATAGGAAAACAAACTTGTACGAAAATATATTATATGTAAAGAGAAATTAATACCGCATAGTTATTACGAACCAAATAATAGTCAATTAGTAGTTATTATTTTCATCCATATTTGGGTCTATGGACAAACATATAAGTATTCTGCAGTTAATATTTGCATTTAGGGAGTGGGGAAATGCATTTGTCAGTTGACACAATCGTGCTCCGACAACAATGTGATGTAGAATGAAATTTCATTTCCATGATCTCTGATTGATTAATTAAGAAATATTGATTAGAACATTGCCAACTTAATGGCAATTTACTTATTTGTCCATAACAAAACCAGCCTCATTTACATAAATACCATGAAATAGTAGGAACCAACTAATTGAAATCGTACTTATTAAATCTCAACAAGTGAATGAAAATTCGGGAAACATTGTGAAGAAATAAAAAGAGTGATATGCTATAGTGAACCACAATGAAAGGGTAATGGAAATAATGAATTTAGAGAACTGTACTCAACACGGTGAAATAATTGGAAAATAAAAATAGGACATAAATATTAATCGCAGTGAAGAAATACTGATAGTCTTTGTAGAAGCAATAATGCAAATGCCTTTCATATGTCTCTACTCAACAAATAATTTGCAAATGAGGTCCTTCTACAGTTCTGATAACTCAAATTATTATGCTAAGATTAGTCTGTCTTCCCAAATGAGGCAAGTGTTTCCCAGAGTGAAAAGATTAACAAGACTTGGGCTCCGACTTGTGGGCAATTGCAGACCAATAAGAAAGTTACATACTGGTCTTTTTCTGTCAGACTGTTTGAATCGGTTATAATCATCCTATATATATATATATATTATATATATATATATGAATTCATAAGTTTTTCAATACTATTAAAATTGAAACTACAATTAAATTAGCACATTTTGCGATCTATGTAGAAAAGCACTTAAGTGGATCAATTGTTGAAAATTTTATAGAGCATTTTATATTTTTTAACGAAAGGTGATTTTTGCATTTGCGAATGTTGACTACATTATAGAGTTCACTGGGAATTGAGCGAAACAACGCGTAAAAATTTATAAAAAGTATGGTTTACGCTTATAGCAGAAAGACGTAAACTGGAGGGAAGGCGAATTGTTAAATTTACTTTGGCTACGAAATTGAGAGTGGATAGTAATATGATTAAAATGTGCAATAAAAGAATGTGATATTTTAAGTATTTGAGTAGTTTGGGTGGAACGCAGGCCAGGCGTGAATAGAATATGGCGGCGTGGAGAGACGATGATCGATGACGCCGAGGGCTGCCACAAGTGCAAATACGAGACATGGCAGCGAGACTCCGGTAAACTCATAACGACCTAAGAAGTACATGAATACGTACATATGTTATAGATGACAATGAAGAACAACGATGGGACTATATTTCCTAGAATATAATATACAGAATCTATACGGAGATACGAAAACAACATGCAAACACCAAAGCAGCAAAAAGATAAACTAAAAGCGAATGCAGAAAATTAAGTCCTAAAGGGCACAAATGGAAATACCACAAAATTCAATGTATTATGAAAGCATGCATTTGTAGAGAGTGAAAGTAAATGCTCAGATTAATTGTTTACATTACTTACATCATTAGAAATTGAAAATTAAGCATAATGGCCTCATTTCTGAACTTGTTTTCAGTGAAGCATACGGCTAATTATAAGTAAAGAGTACTCTGTTACAATAACACCAACCAAATAAGGAAAACTTCTATATTTGAAACAGTGCAATTATAAAACTAAGAAATCAGGACGATTTTTGGGGTACTTAAATATAAAAGAGAAACCTAATAGCTATACCTTTTATGGCTTAATCCCCATTTGAAAACTTATGCGAAAATGTATATTATTGTTTATGTAACATCAAAATTTATAGTCTGATGGGATATTTGAATGAATTCTATTATTACGTCTATTATAAATAAACAAATGGATTTTGGTAATGACCGTCAGCCAGCCATTGTTTGGACTATCGTTTTTTGCAGACCAAAATGGAGGAAATGAATGGCCAATCCTATCACTGAGAGCTGCCTGCCCGACAATGCTCTCTCACTTTACCTAATGGAAATGTGGGCTGACTATCGAACGCCCGAAACACCGAGCCATCCGACCAACATTGATTGCGGAGCATCGGCTGTTCATCTGAATCAGTAACACGACGACAATGTCGGAAATTGGAAGAGGTGAAATATAGACTCTTAAACTATTGATAATAAGTCTACTTTTGATTAAATCACCATATAGATAGATTCTTGCCTCATATGCGCCTCTGACGCATTTTTCTACTATATTCGTAGTTTAACACATAATAACGCTTTAAAGCGTTAAAAAACACGTGAGACCAAAACCGAGTAGAGTAGTTAGGACGATCGATAGAAAACTCTAATCATGTTTAAAACTAAAAATGAGTGACAATTCATGGCTTAATACGTGGCAAGTTGGCGGCTGGGCATATTTGTCTCTGGATTAGTGCTGGAGCGAGATGTCGTGCGAATAAACCAACACTTCAGCGGGACGAAACGATGTCTCTGAATGAATGAAAGAGTAGGAAAAGCAGAGTGGGTATGGAAACTAAACGAGACAAAGCTCCACGCACAATAAAGAAACACTTTGTGGGTATGTCAACTTCTTTTAATAGAAACTCGATTGTAATATTCTATTTTTGTTGATATCCTAATTTGTATAGATATAAACATATACTGCAAAACCTACAAAGCCGCAAAAGATCTTGCTTCTCATGTTTAAAAGAATTGCTACCATGAAGCAGCATTAAATCCTACACAAATTTTACCATCTACTAAAAATTTTTGGAAGAAAAAACCAGTCTGTTTCATAGCTTTAAGTACAGTAATAATTTGTCATAATCGACATTTTAGTAGTAAAGCAGCAGATGACTCGATCACTTATCACTACAAAGTATTAAATTAAATTCTGAAAGTTAATTATTCTACATCCGATTTCTAACAATTGTGTTATGAATTACTTTTAATTAAGAAAATTTTACAGCTATCTAGCCTTAATTATCACTATATTTCGTTAAGTCCCAAGCAGATTATTTTACCTTCAAAAGTTTTGTTTTTGTTGCCTTGTATGTGCCTTTTTTCCATTATGGGTGTACTGCTGTCTGACTAATATCTTATGACTGAGTACTAGAGTTCAGACGAGTTAATCCAGAAAATTACTTTTGTGACTTCCATAAATACAAAAATAGTTAAATATGCCAAATTGTAAATGCATTAAAATATAAGCAGATTTAGTGTAAATATGTAAGGAAATAAAGGTTCCTAATTGCAATAAAAATATTAATTGACTATATTAAGATATAGATAACAAGGCAGGAAATTTCCAGAACATTGTTAAGATTACATGGACGAAGAAAAACTAACATGAGACATTATATGAAAGTCAGGAAAAGCATTTGTAGGATTGTTTTAGAATTATTTTGTTATTTGATTGGTTTGTTATTAGACGTATAAAGATCTGCATACAAACGGAAATTATGCATTGTGTTTTCTATGGCTTTTAAAGTTATTCCAAGAATGGAGAACTAACACTAAGCAATGCCACGGGTATTCTATTATTCAAATGCGTCATGGTAAAATAAGAAAATACAGTGAATTAAGATTGTCAAAAAACTTTCTTACCAAGCTGTTCAACAAACTGAAATTTTCTGTTCTGTTAAAATCCATGGCATAGGATGGCGGATTGCTATGGAAATCAACAAGTGGGGGTGACTCCAATTAAAGTTGCACGCCCAGTCTCGTTGGATCTTGTTCAATAGAAGAAAGCAGTCAGGACATATATGCATGGGAAATCACACTGAACATGTATTTTTCAGTTAATTATGTAGTGAACTTGTTTTAAAAGCAAATTCTGCATGAATG
Source organism: Heterorhabditis indica (assembly GCA_020740425.3). Lineage (NCBI taxonomy): Eukaryota > Metazoa > Nematoda > Chromadorea > Rhabditida > Heterorhabditidae > Heterorhabditis > Heterorhabditis indica. The sequence goes on from JAJAVP010000050.1 coordinate 1,054,277, forward strand.
GAGGAGTATTTAGTAATTTACATGACTTTAAAAGATGATCGATGAGATATTGGACAAAGTAAGCGTTGCTCTAAATTTCGCTAGCATACATTGGTGAATACTAAAAATTCATCCAATTAAGTTGTAGAATAAAGTAAAATATTTAACAATAGTTATTAAACCATCAAATGATGGTGATATCCTCGATTCGTAGTCTATTTCCACGTAACAACCTGTCGTCAAGGGACCGCAGTGCGCAAATTTAATTCGATGAGTTAAGGAGATTCGGTAGTTGGTGAGTGGATGCAATAGAAAAATCTCAAATAGAATCAGGCTTGAAGATCCAAGCAAAAATACTAGCATTATCAACGAATTGCTAAAACCGGTATACATATTAATTAATCGTAACGTCGCAATATGCATTACAGCAAACATTATTGAAAAATCAATATGAGTAGAGAAATGTACGATGGAATAAAAGCTAGATATAAATCGGAGCTCTACACTAGCACTATAAATGCAGACATAAAGCGGGCAGCAGCGGGAGTCGCACAAAAAGCGCCGCAGGGCGGCAACCACTCTCGCCCTCCCCCTCTGCTCTGCGAATCTCCATTCAGTATACTCTCTCCAAAGAGTCTGATTTCGTTCCTCATTGGCATAGTGTTCTCTCATCGTTGTTCCATTGCCCGTGACATACCGAATACCTAAATCAGTGAATTCACCCTTATGATAGATCCAAAGCATCATTTTTCAGAGAATCTGATAAAGCTAAGCATCATCTCGCTCCCACCTGCTCTTCGTCGTTGATGGTGGGCTAATGTGCAGCCGTGCGAAGGCAGCGAGATCGATGCGGATGTTTTGAGTTAGATGGGGGATGCCATCCAGAGTAATCGAAGATTTCTTAATATCGCGCAGCGGCCTGCTCTAGTTGTTGTTTTTGCGCACGAATTGTTGATATTTCCACAGTTGGGATTAGTTTTTCTGACAAAAACGTCGTGAAACGATAACCGCCCGCAGTGACGAATATGGAATACGCCGATGAGACAATGTCCAACTAATATGTCCGCACATTTCGTTTAATTGTTTGCTATATTTCTTTTCTTTTCTTCATAACTCTTAGTATCTCGCTCCCAGACTGTACATCTTCTCATCCATAACGCTCTTCTTTACTCATCTATTACTTAAAATATTCAATATATAAAAATATGCTTATTTGAAAATATCCATAAGTCATAAAACTAGCGCTAATTAAGCCATATATAAAAAACATTTCAACAGTCAATCAACTAATAGCCGTGATTCTCTGGTAATGACACTATTTATTCCAACAAAATTTCCCTTTTTGAGCTAACAACATAACTGAACGCTATGTAATATTGATTATAATTACCTCCTAATTTAGCTTAAACTATTTTAACGTTCTCGAAGGAAATCAAATGTGAAGTCAAGTTTGCGACTCACCAATGAATCCAGTTGGCTACATTAGGCTATTTTCCAAAATATTAGACAGTCACCAGAAAATATTATGTTAATAACTATGTTCAATTTAATTTTTGTTCAACAAATATTTGTCCTAAATCCACACTTATATTTTGAAACAGTTTTGAAAATTATCTCGTTTATTTTTCGACTAAATATTGCTGTTAATTTGAATGAGAAAAAAATATTTGAATAGTTTACTATATAAACAACATAATAAATTGGGCCTGTATTTGAAACAGAAATAGTTCATAGCTTAAAAAAGTACTTTTGTTATTTAGACTATAACATGAAAGCATGAGCTACTTTTATCACATGGAAGTTTTATTCGTTCAAAAGAAACTGCTAATAGCTAGTTTCGTGTCAAGCAGTTGTAAAGAATTCGTCCACTGTTTCCATCGACGCTTCTTTTTAAATATTGTTCGAATCCTAAAGATGAGCAGTTGGCTCCCTCGGGCAGATGGCAGTTTGCATATGGCAGTAGGCGTGCGAACCTCACACCCGTTTAAAAAAAGTCCTATCACTAGCAGCAAATATCCCGAGACATATTAATGTGATACTCCTATAAAACATCATTTTCAATCAAAAAAATCAATTCTTTATAACAAACGGCCAATTAACTTTTAATTAACTATCAATTAATCATCTAAGTAATGACTGTTTAATAAGTTTCAAGGTTAAAAGCAGCATTTTTGCAAATATGTGCACATTTTCATTATATGTATAATATAACGTATTTATCTTAGCTAATATTTTGTATAACGCTGTATTTAGGTAACTAGTTTATTTACTCTAGATCAGAATACGTAGAATTACTGTAATTCATCGATACACCCTGAATACGGCCGTTAGCCAGACGCCGTGGCAGTGGTCTTTGAAGTAACGTCCGTTGGGGAGTGTAGAAGTTTTTTGTTGATAATGTAGATTCAGTATTAGAAATGGCTAAAGACTAATTATTATTGATTGCTCAATTAATTATTTATTTTCCTTTTTCTTACCAGTTTGCTCCAATGTTTTTTCCAAAGTTGGAGGACTAGCCATTCGATTCTATAAGTGGTAGATCATAGAACTACTTAGGCATCCATTTTACTCAAGAAGTTTGCTCATTCTTTGATTATTGTATATTATTATGTTTTATTATTTCTACTAAGCCATTCTATTTCCGCTTGATAAACATGTTTTACAGTTGAGAGAAAACCAGTGAGATTTAACTCTGATCTTTGAGCACTCTAACTTGCCCATATCCATCGTTCTATCATCAACATTATCAGAACTATTAGATTTATGTGCCTTGATATTCTTTTCTGCTTTCATTAAATGAATCAAGGCGCTATCCGCTTGTGTATCTGATAGGATTTCGGAGTTCTCGATGTTGGCAGAGAGTTGCTTTTCCTGATAGAATACCATAATACAACTTAAGATTTTCTTAACGAATTACTAAAACGCACCAAAACATCATCTAAGCCTAAGCAATTATTTTCTGGTGGTATTAAATACTGATCGTCTACTGATGGTGGAGAAAACTGAAATATTGTTTTCTCTGATACAATTCATCTAAATTCTCATTAATAAAGCGTATCCTGTATATACAAAATGATAATTGCTTTAACTAACCATTTTGCTGGCTTTACGAACAATAATTTTTTCAAGTACCGTTTCTATGACAATCACTACTACTACGATTGAAGTCATTGCTAGAAAATAACAGAAACTCCGGATATGGAGGAGCAGACGATGCCACTGAAAACACCATCTTTTATGTACTCTAACTAGATTTTCCGAAAATAGATTGTGAAATTTCGTTAAAAAACACTATAAATTTAATCAGTATTATAGAGCTGGATAAAATCTACTTTTTAGAAAAAAAGATTATAGTGATGAAATTTAAAAATTGTCAAAATATTCCTATCATTCCATTTATTGTTAATGTAGTAGTAATGAAAACACCAGACTACTCCCCGCTTCCTTAAGCACAAGATACTCTATCGTTTTTATAAACTGCCTAAAGTTTTAAAATTTAGAACTTATAAAAATGACTACTATATAACTGAAAATATTCCATATTTAATATAGTTAATTTAGACGTATTCTCTAAGACAATAAACGCATAAAGTCGACAAGTGGAGGAAACACTGGTGTTCTCAAATGACTGGTGTTTATTCTGTCTGCTTCATTCGTAAAACTATTAGGTAATGCTATTGCCCAGTAATAATAGCAATGGTAATAATAACTACAGTAGTAATAGATTTATAGGATGAAGTACATGATTTTTACAATTCGTGTACCACGCAGAATTTAGCGAATGAACTTCATCGGAAGGTTGCATATCCAAAATTCTCAGCAGTTTTTAACAGCAAAACTGATAGCATAACTGCTCACCGTCTTATATTTGCTGTATGTCTTTAATCAGTTCTATGAACAGCTATTAATTTTTGACGATTGGGAAACCCTGTCTTATACGTAAAAGTTGTGATGTTTCTTTTGGCTCACAAGAAAGATACTTACGAAAGATCCTCTAAAATTTGCGGCAATAGGGTCAAAAGCGGAAATGAGATCATCGGAGTCATTGCAGAGGTCCCAATTGCAACAGCAAGCCATTCCCGGAAGGGAGACAAACAGGTAATATTGATGTGGAGGGACCTTGAAACAATGCTCACCTAAAGAATACAACACATAAGTTCAACAACTCAATAGTTAGAGTTTGTGGCTCAGTTCTTATTAATCACTGATTGAAAAATTCACTGTATTTTTGTGTATAAGATTTAGCAAGGAGTAAGTAAGGTCAAAAAATAGAAAACGAATGTGAGTTGAGAACTGACTGCTTGATTCACACTCCATGGGAATAGAAAGTGATCCTTTCGCTAGCTGTAGAGTCTCATGATGAGTCTTATTGGATCCAACGTAAACCAAGCATCGCTATGAAATTATTCAGTTCATTGAGTAACACATATGCTGAACTTATCATTAACATGGTATGGTTAAAATGACACCTAGTATGTAATTTGAAGTTGGAAGGCAACCTTTTTTCATTCATTATTTAAATAGCAACAAATAGCTTGCTTGATTCTAAAGACTTTCGTGATCACCTACTGGTTCACCATCATGAGACCTTAGTTTCGTTACAGTGACATTATTAAAAAATGTCAAGTCTTCACTAAGTTTTCTTATTTGATGACTACTGTAACATTCAATGGCAGAGACACAAAAAGTACAGGAAGCCAATAATATTATACAGTAGTAGAATAGAACACCGCTTGTCATTTCGAAATTAGATGAAGACAAATATTTCAGTTTAATTTATTCACGTTTTCTGATTCTTGTAACACGTCAGTGATAAAACTGTACTTAAGACGTTCAACCCGACCGTTGTTCGGGTAACACCAGTTAAAACTCAGTGATTTCTGCTAAAACTAGTTAAGACATATCTTATAACTCAAGGAGTATTTGAACACATACTTTGAAGTTCAAAATATAATAATCCAGATTTTCTTCATGGTAGTTAAACCTTAAAACCATCATACGAACTGTCCAGCTATATGTGATGGCAATAAAATTTTAGTTGCTGGTAATTTCCTAATTAACAAAATACGAAAATGGGTAATTTGGATAAAGATTATGTATACATAGGCTTATGTTGGCATTCAAGTAGCTCAATCCAAAACCTCAACAGAAATTAGACTCTTAAAGGTGCAATATGGGAAAGAAGTCTTGTGTTTAAAAATTGTACAGCTACTATATTCTTTATTATCACAGATTAAACAACTATTTACGTGATTTAAAACGAAGAAGTCACAAATCTAAAATCATCTCGATGATACCTGAAACTTGGTTGTACATATGCTACATCACAATAATCTTTACTTATAACGGAAGGATTAACCGAAGACCAATGTATCAAAATTTTTCCATTATTTGATTCCTAGCTCTCAAATATCAATTAATATCAAGCCCAGAACTTTTCAAAATTTCAGCTTTCAATTCAATTTTGAATTGATTTGGCAACTCTAATGCATCGGATAACATGTTATTCACGTTTAAAATCTTAGGCTGAACTTGTATGTAAACTTAACAAGTTTACTTGGGAATTCCGGAAAAAAATCATGCAAGAATTGGCATTATTTGTTACAACTGTAGCAAGGAAATGGAATTTTCTCTCAAGAACACTAATATTTTTCGATTCGTACATATTTTACCCTTGAATTCTATCCACATGACCACCGCAATTCATGAAGAAAAAGGATACTAGTATTTATTTCGTGTTTGTCGAGCGTCTGAATATTTATTTTTTGGCTACAATTCGACAACCGGCTTTTCCCATATAAGACCATTTAAGAGATGTGTTCACCTTGAGCTATTAAAAATGGTTCAAAGAAGTTAATGTACTAGAATAACTACTAACGTTATTAGCTACAGTAATAACAAAGACTAAGTAGAGGCTAGGAAATTCGCTTTAAAGTTTAGGCTCTTATTTTTTGTTACTGTCAATTTTAAAATCAATAGAATTTCAATTGAGACGATCCATGTATCATGCTGGTGATTTAGTTTTCTTACAGTAGAAATAAAAACTATTAAGAAAGTAGTTAAATACCTAGGGATTAAAAAAGGAAAGAATTGTATTTCATATTTGCCGATCGTTCTGTTCATAAACTTAGTAAAAGGGTATTTTTATTATTAGAAAAAGCACTAGACAATACAGCTGAATTTTCGAAAATTAATTACATTAAAAGGCTATTTAATTCATGCCTAATAAGGCTAAAGACTTGGGAGGTGACTGATATTATTGAGCAATATTAACATGCGATTATACACATAGTGTGAGTTGGAACAGTTGATTCTCAACTTCGCGTAAATATATGCTATGAGAGACAACTATACATAATCTGCTTTTGTCCAAATTTTGATGGCTGACAATAAAGAGAACAGAAGTCGAAGACATACTTAAGCTAATTTAATTAGCAGGTAATTAATTTTTCGTGGTATTCTACTTGCATTTGGCCATATCTCGTGGAATCAAAAATTCCATTTAAAGTTAGTTATAGAAATAAAGTATTAGGCAAGTATTGATGGAATCCTTGTCCTTACTCCTCTTCCAGTGTAATTACAAGGGTTTTCGGTAGTGATCCCATTGGCTCCACGGAACGGAGCCGGTTCGGATGACTCGGGCAGGTTGGATTGGCGGAGTTTGACCGGGATGGAACAGAAGTGCATTGGTTCTGCGCAGTCCACGTGGGGAGTTGTTGAGATAGAAAGTGGTCCCTGGGGTTGGACCGTTTGTGGGTCGATGTGTGATACGAGTGGGACTCTGCACTGGCTGTGAGTGGTTCCGTGGTAGACGGGCTGAAATCGATCGCTGATGGAGGACCTGTAAAAATGAGTTAAATTTACTAAATAATCATTATTTCGATTATAGTTGAAACTACTTAAAATGTTAAGCCTAAAACATTAGTTGAGAAGTATTCACGCACAGCTATTATTCCGATGTAGAGCATGATTATGATTTGAACAATTTTAAGCCATAAACTTTGGCAATTGATGATATTATATATCGAGATGACATAATAAAAAGCATCAGGCATATATTGGGAAATCGGTTTGTCACTGTAATATTGCGACTATGAGCGATTAACTACTGCACCACAACAATACTAGACATGACATCGTATCACCCATTCAACAAAAATCACAAACTATTCAAATTTCTATACAATATCACGCGCTTATATTATGAATAGTTGAAATTCCACGTGTATTCCATATGTTATTAGTTTAGATATTCACTTCTGTCCTATGATAAGGTTGAGTCTCTTAGATATATGATGACACTACCTGTCTGAGTTCGTTGACAAAGGGGATGGACTGTTGCATTCCCGCTCGATGGTAACGCCTTTCCATCTCCGTGCCGCTCCTCGGGTAAATCGTCCACTGAGTCAATAAAAATTGGCAGTAAATGCATAGAGTAAAATGATGAAAAATGGAGTGGAAACCAAGAAGTCATTAGAAAACAATTCCTTGAAAAGGTGCTAAAAAGAATAACGATTAGGAGAGCATCCATTCTTTCAGTGGAATAAGTGGTGAGAAAAGAATTCACACGTAGTAAGAATGTGCGACAGTATGCATGCAAAACAAAATTGAAGCGTTACCTCAGTGCTGTGCTTTTTAACTGAGCCATTCAAGCTGAATACTCAAGCGTTATGTACTAGCTCTTAGTTACTTGTTAAATAACTACTTTCTAAAGATAAAAATAATATTTAATACTTGAAAACAAAAACTAAGGTGAAAGTGTAATTGAATATCAACAAAATAACTATATTTTATCCAATTCTGAAAAACGAGCAAAACAAACTTACGCTCCTAACTGCTTTTCACCAGAATCTAAAATATTCATGTTAGTATAAGCATAGTTGACATAACACTAAGTTAATAATATACCTTGTGAAAAATGTACTTAAGTTAAAGTATCATCGTGGAAGTTTAGATAGAAAGTATAAATTGTCATAATAAGCATATACAGGTTGCGCGAAAAGCGTTGATACAAAACTCAAGTGCTGTTAAATTATCCTATATGGCGTAGCAATCCGCTATACCAATGAGTATGTGTTACTTAAAGCCTCCTTGAACCATGTTTAAAATTTCATTTAATTATCTCGTCTCTGAACTGTTATATGACGTCCAAAGCTCTACGCACTACCATCATCCACATGCACTAGAAAGGAGAGAAAGTGGCTGCTATTGCTAGGAGCTCGGTGTCACGAGAATGGCTGTTTATTGGACTATGAAACGATTCCAGGGCCTGGGCACAGTAGAGGACCATCACAGAAGTGGAAGACGCAAGTCCGTGAACACTTGTAAAATTGTCAAGAAGAGACTCCTTCGAGATAAGAAGGGATCGAATATTTGAATTCAAGTTCAAGATAAGTGATGAGGATATGAATTAGGGATCTGCCCATATGTTGAGAAAGAAAATGGATGTCAACCGCTACAAAAAAGCAAAAAAACTCCTAAACATTGTTCAGTAGGGCCGCACCTCGAACGTGCTTTTCACTGATGAAAAAATGTTCACTTTCAACGCGGCTTACAATAGTCAAAATAATAGACAAATTCTTCAACATGGACTACAAAAATCTGAGAGAGCATCCGCTGATAGCAAAAGTCATCTGCATCTGTCATGGTTTGGGATAGAATAACCGCGTTTGGAATAATTCCGTTGGTATTCATCGATAAAAATAAACGCGAAATACTACCAAGACGAAATCCTTTGAGGGTAGTTGCTTTCTGAGCGTCAAAACACTTTGAATCACAAAATTGGATATTTCAACAGGACTGGGCACCGCTTATGGAGCCAGAGCAACTTCTAAGGTGTTCCGGCAGCAGTTCCCAGACTTTTGGGGAAAAGAGATTTGGCCGCCAAATTCACCTGATCTGAATCCGATGGTCTCTTAAAACAGCTTTAGTCAGATAGTGGAAGGAAATTAGTCAAGACGAGTTGCGGCTCATCGTGAATAGCTTCGGTAAGCGTTTACGAACTTGCATGACTGTAAAAGGAGGTAACTTTGACCACCTACTGGTTAAATTATCGTTAGGTACTTATGTATGCCAGGCAAATTTTCATACTGTTTTTATTACGAACATATTCGACTTGATAGAACTGTTCGCGCACCCTGTATAAACCTCATGTATATAATCTAAGAATTTAAATGGATCATACCCTTATCAAGTTCTTTCAGCAGTGGTGTAAGCCGTAGAGGGGAAATAGGTTTTATAGATTTATCCAGAACTTCGCTTCTAATTGGATTTTTCTGCTTCACCTTTGCATTGCCTTTACTGATTGATTTCTTCCACACTGGTTGATCTTTAAGTGATTCTAATTCTATACCATTAACCTTCTTTGGCTGAGTTATAACCTCAGTGTGATTGTTACCACTGATAAACTGAGGGCGTGTTATTTCATTTGGCCCATCAGAAAGAACGGAATTTGACGTTCCTAAAGAGATCTCTGCTGCCCAACTGTTAATGTTAGAATCTATAGTATTAAGTGTTAAAAAATGGTTAGTGTTATAGATGTTAATTTTATGTAGCTTAAAGTATAAACACACGATTAGAAGTACCTAACTAAATACTATTAAATTTAGCGTAAACAAGCCTTTTTAAAGTCTAATCGAAGCTCAAAAATGTTATGAAGTAATTTATAATGTGGTAAATAGCAAAATAATACAGTTCAATAGAGCTATTTTATACCTTCTAAAGAGCGAACATTTATAGGCGATTCACTGGAACCAATACAAAGTTCAGAGTCTGATGTTACAGATGATGAATTCGAACTATTTTCCTCCTAAATTAGTACATTCTCTGAGAATGAGGAAAATTAAGAAAAATAAACAAAAATTTATTAGTGTTACCCTCTGAAAGTAACTGTATAGGTGCATAAAAACTCCTTCACTTATGTTTGTCACATCAGAGCTAGTTTTTAACTCTCCAAAATATATGACATTTGATACATAAGGGAGTCTGATATGGCTTGGCATGAAAGAAAAAAATACAAAATTATATGCCCCCTCGAAGCCTTATTAATGTACGATATAATTGATAGGCGTGACATAGCTCTTGTTTCGAATAGACTGAGTGCATTTGCACATATAACACTCGAAACGAAAGGCACGAAGGATACGAAGAAGAAAAAATGTAAATCATATATAAAAATATTGTGAAAATGTGATAAAGCATTATTATAAGATACCAACTGATTATAAAACAGTCTGACCTTGCAACAACGGCTATTTGTACTGCTCCAGCTCCCACAATCAAAGTGTTCCTTGTTTGAATCATAATCACTGGTTATGGATTGACTCCTGATAAACTTTACTTCTTGCAGACGCGGATGTTCCGATTCTTTTGAATGCTTCTTCTAAAAATACAAAAAAATTCATTTGTACTGATTTTTATTATTTAAGTTTACTAAATAGTACAATTCAATAGTTAGATTATTATGAAATAAGTTGTAATATGTATATACAAACATCCTTATCCTTTCCTATCATTTTTTGGTTGTGGTCGTATAGTTGCTTCTTCGAAGGTTCCCACCTATAAAGTTTGAAGTAGAATTCTCACTTTAGTCTTCAATAATAATATTTAAATATAACCTTCTGGTTCTGGAATTTTTGTTAACTCCAAAATTATCTGAGCAAAGAGCCATAAAATCTTCTCCAGAAGAGTCAAGTGAGGAAGAGGAAGAATGGTAAGACTTGCAACTAAAGGGATGCATACAATTGTTGTAAGTGAAACATATAAATCTTGGGTCTTCCTATTGAAAACATTAGTAGTTATTGGTTGGTTTAGGCTACCTTCTTTCTTTACGGTTGATAGTAGTTAACTCAGTATTTTGATTGGGAGTTAACGTAAGACTTGCTAATTGGGCGATTTGCTCTTGAGAAACAGGCAAGCATTGTAAAGCAGTGGAAGGTGAAAAGCTAAAATTGACAAAATGCGGATAATTGTGTAAACACACATAAATATAAACTAGTAAAACAAAGTCAAATACTATAGATATTTGAGATTATTCTGTGTTAATTACTTACCCCTTATTAACTTGATTTACAGCAGCAGCAATAATTTGAGTAAGTGTCTGTGTATTGATCATTTTTGGTGGCAGACTGGGAGGAATAGCTGCATAGGCAGGCTTGTCGTCCACAACTGTAGCAATTTTACCATAACCGGTGTATTTTTTGTTATTTCATTAATAACAAGGAACTTAGATCGAGCTAATGGTATTCTCATAACTTAATTATTCAGTACTTACTGAGTGAGCGAATAGAAGGTAGTTTTTCTTTGAGCATATCCAAGGCTACAAGGTTGACTATTGTGAACCAACAGGGAGTGTGCGCCATATCAGCGCCATCCTATAAGAAATAGCAACTTTTGATATACAAAGAAGTCCAAAAATTTTAGAATAAAAATACTAATATGGTATATCGTTATCGACACAGTATTAGGTCATTAGAAGTTACCCTTAATAGTTTCAATTCTAAGTGGCATAGTTATTAATAAAATAATCCACAAAGGAAATATCATTATAAAGACACTACCTTGACCAACGCGACTCTAAGGCATGTTTTAAGCAAGAGTGTTCTTGCTTCAGGGACACCATCATGAAGTCCCCTCTCCAATGCGTGTTTGAATCTACGCATATCAAACATCTAGGCAAATAAATATTAAAAGATTAGATTTTTAAAAATTGTGCTATAAAAGCATAATTTGTCATTCTAGTATTTAAACGAACAAAATAAATAATTTCTCATGAAATCGACCTTATAAGGTTTGTCTTGCTCCGATCCAAAAGCATTAAGTCTTCCTTGTAATCGAACGAGCCTGTCTGATATGCAGTTATTCTTTGTATCTTTCCAACCTTGACAAATTATTGGAGTTATTCCACGAGCCATTCCTTTGATATTGCCTTGATAGTCCATCTTCAGAATCAATCCCTAATAGAAGCTGTTTTCATTGTTTTAAATACAAAATTCTTTATAATTACTCATATGATTTAATATCGCCTTCCTATAGTTTATTGCTATCTGTCTTACATCGCCTATCTTTGCTTTAATATCCTGTGTGTATTCGTCCCTTTCCGAATTGTCAAAATGATTGAATCCTAGCGTTTTTCCATCAAACTCTTCTTCTGAACCATCCACTATCACTGTTGTCTTTCGTAAATATGCCTTCGCTACACGTTTACATCTGAAAGAGATGACTATCTACTTCAGGCTTACTTGCTTCATGTTTCGGTCATAAGATTTTAATAAATACAGCGAATTAAAACCTACAAAGTAAATTAACAATTAAACCCCCCTTTCCATGATAACTATCTTTCCCCATATTTCATCATCTATAGAACCTTCTGTGAGCTTCTTCAGCACTTCTTTTACCTGGTCCTGAAAAATTGTGGTATAAAGATATCTTTAAGGTAATGGACTCCTTCACTTTTATGCGCGTGATTCATAAATGACGTATGTAAACGTTTTGTTATTTACAATTCGGCAATTTGGTAATATGAGATTTCCGTTTAACGAAACCGGACTTCCCAAACTTTTATTTAGTTCGTTTTTCATCGTTCAGGTTAGGACAGAAAACAGCCTGTGGCCGCTGACTGACCATGCACTAAATCAACATCTGAGAAAGCTAATTTCTATCTACCTCTGGTTGAATTGATTGTAGTTAAAGACCACTGATGAATAATAGTAAAACAATTAAGACAGAATTGCAAATTATAAGAGACAGTTTATTGAAAATAGAAGTTACGAAGAGACTAATAAAAAATTTTCAAATAACATTTGGCATAGACATTGCGTATGCAAAAATGGCTATTTGAAGCTAGGGATTATGTGCAAGGTTAGTTCTCTAACAATTTTTAGTTAAATATGTATATTTCTATTATAAAATTCTACCATTCCTAGATTTTGATTCAAATTACAAGCAGCGTCCTCTCTTGACATTAATTAGTTTACTAATTAAACCAAGAATTTCAGCACTCATTTGACATTGTTTATCGAGAAAAAAACTACCAATTATTATATATTTACATTTCAGAGAGACCTTCGATCTCCATCTGTTTGTAATGTATCCATGATTCTTCCTTCGCCAACTCCATTAAGAATGAATGCACCCATCTTTGAAAATATTTACCCCTCTTAGCAGTGCTGACTAGAAATAACAAAGACAGAAGCAAGACCAGAAGTCCAAAATAAACTATTTTAGTTCCATGTTACGATTCCCGTTTATATATGATTTAGTCCGTAAGATATTTCTTAAACAGATATATTCATTTATATATTTATTTATAGTATTTACTAGAAACCTTCGGACCCTAGTTTAGCCGTCTTCGCTCGCTTAGCAGAGGCAAATAGCACACGGTATCAGACAGTGCAAACATGCTAAAAAGTGATCGGTTCTAACGGGTTGGGATTATGAAACCTTCAAATAATAACTAGAATCAAATTTGTTTCTAAAATTTGTAATAGTTTATCTGTTAACATCATGTAGTCTAGTATTCTAATTAAATTTGATAAAATAGATTATTTATGGTCCAAGTATTTGTGTCTTTGTTGATCAAAAAAGAGCATTACATCACATCCTACACCTAAAACTTGTTTATTCTACTGAAAACCTTCTTCGATTTGACTATCCTGAGAGCCAACAAGTGTATCAATGGAGAATTCGCGCGCCTGAGCTATAAGGCAAACAGGGGAAAGGGTAAAAGAAGAACACTCAAAGAATTCTTAAGAATCGAAAACCAACGACAGAAGCATAAAAACGATTCATGTATGGGCAAGACGACAAGATTAGTGATCGTACTCTAAGGCGGATGTCTCTAGAAGAAGTAGGACGCTATTTGGATAGCAAGCGAAGTTACTACATTTGTCATGCCTTTAGTAAAATAACTTCGGGAAAACGTTAGATATAGACATAACATTGTAGAAAATAAATTTAATATTGTTAAATTTATGACTAGGTATTTTCACCTTTGTTCCTACTTTATATGACAAATATAATTTTATCCTTATTAGCGTACTTCTTAAAGCAGCAAATTTTAGACATCATCGAGAAAAGAACGCGATCAAGAGATGGACAAATATAATCTTGTATGGTTCACATTCCTCAGCCTATCGGGCTAGAAACAACTACGAGTGAAGTGGCTTTAAGGTGTACAGAAAACATGCAAATTATCCAAACAATGATTATTGTCAAATAATTAACTTCTTACAAGTTAACATATTTGTATCAAGCAGGTAAAAATGTAGAGAACTGAATATGATGGGGAAAGTTAAAAAATAGAACAACATGGAAATGATTTGTTTAGACAACCATAATATTGTGAAATACTAACCAGCAAGAAAGTTTCAACGTCATACCACATGTCGTTCTGTGTCCCTAGTTGTCCTCCATGCACCAGACTGGATCGGGACAAAGCAGACTTTCTTCCGCTGTAAAATAAATTTCTATCAAAAATATAGCAGAAATGCAAGTTTCAATTACTATTTGGTATTATGACATATAGCAATTTAGTATTATTGTTCGGAGAGAATGCATGCATAGAGAAAATAATTAGCAATATTATTGAGAAAAATACTATTAGATGGAAAGGAAAATCACAATAAGGCTAATCTTACTTTTCGTGTTTCTTTAGTAACACATGAACTTTACTAGTATAGGACTGTTTGAGTACTCTCAGCACAACTTACCTACGCATCCTACAATATATTCAAATATTTAAAAATAAGTGCGTTCCAAGATGTTATTATTTGTACTGATTAAAGAGATCGAGGTAACAAGTATTATTTTAGCAGGAAATTATGCATTTATAGAGATTAATTACTTTGATATCTATTCTGAGCTTAACTTATTGTTAACCGATTTTCAAAATAACAATAAAATGATTTAAACTTATGTAGATGCTAAACTAATAAAAACTCTTTTCAGTAAAGGTGACATAATAAAGCGTTATACTAGTAATTTAAGACTAGAATAATTAAAGTTCAGAATATATGAGAAATATTTAAAATATTATGTTTTCAATGTAACAAAAACGTGGAGAAATATCTAAATGGAAGTATTACAACAACAAATAAAACAATCAGTGCTGAATATAAGTACGCTGTAGTACCTTGAAGTCGACATTTTGTCGCTTATTGCAATTTCTTGAATAATATCTGGTGAGACACCAAATTTTTCAGACACAGTTCTAGTAGATTCTGTTTCTAAACTTCCAATGTGCGAAAAATCACGTGCCCGTGGGAGTGGACAGCGGAAGTCGGACGGGATTTCTCGCGGCAGCATGCAGTTTCAGGGTGCGGCTGAGGTGGTCAAGTCGGGCTCCTAACCCCGCCTCTTACGGATAACAGAAGTGTAGGAAAATAAAAAGTTATGGATGAGTCATCTTTTCTTTTGTTCTAACATAAAAAACAAGCTATAGAATTATACAATTACAATGAATTCTTCATGAGAATTAATAAGAGAAATTCATATTGAAGTTGAATTTTATACGCTTAAGTTGGTGAATACAATATTGCATCTTGATTGTGCAAATTTTGATTTAAAGCGAACATTTAGTTGAAACACGTGCGCGAAATGACATAAGTTATTAGATCCAGCTGGCACAGCTTGTGATTAGTCAGATTTCAATCCGACATTCGATTTTGGATTCCTATAGTTCGTTTATCAGTCAACGATCTTCACCTACCAGCAATGTGGACTTCTTCTTCTTATTTTCCAAATTTATTCTATTAGTATTCTATTAAACCCATCATACCAAGATGAATAAATGCTCTATTAGATTAAGTGGTATTCATAGATATGGGAATTCAGGAAATTTAATTGAAAAGATTTTAAATTAAACACAAAAATAGATGAGTGCAAGTATCTAATTCGCAGTGTGAACGATATGCAAATTTTGTCCTCAAATATTCTCACGATTAAGACCGATTACGTAAAGTGTGTTAGAATGCAACTATTTCAATTAGTGCAAACATGATTCGGTTCCTCTGACCGTTTGACGCGTAGTCAAAGAACCAGCTTATTAATGCTAGGCGCTTTTTCCGGAGCGAAATGCGACCGGAACAGTTCCTGTCGCGTTGTTTAGGTGGATTGTTTTTTCCTGGCTACCTGGCTCGCTACATCTAGCGCTGTTTATGATAGAGAGTGGGGGAAGTGAACATATTTTCTCAATTTTACTTTATTAATCAACTGAGATGCTATAGTAGAAGTTTGTTCTTCGTGCTAATATAGACAAATTGAATGATTTTATATTTTCGATACTTAAAGTAGTATTAAATTGGATTTTCACACTTACATACATTAAAAATAATGTTTATGGTATCTACTATACCTCCTGTTACACTGCAATTCAGCAGTTTTTTTAGAGATTAGCACGAAAACAACGTTAAGCCCTTCGAAAACCGAAAACGTTCTCTAGAAAATTGTATACACTGAAAGAAAACTATTTTAACATCACTAATCCTTGATCCTTGTTTTTCTAAATTAATATCTTTAAAAGCAATTGTTTAATATATTGAGGAGTTCACTACGAAAGTGAAGCAGCATCTGGAAATTTAGACGATTATAATTTATATTAAAAGAAGATAAATAACAACTGCTGATGCTAAAATAGGAATCTCACGAAGTAGAGAAGTGTTTATAAAACGTTCTTTCCATTTACTACATGAATCATGAGTGTTTTAAAAGATTTCAAGTATTTTCCGACTTAAAGTTTTAATTTCGTTAGCATATTTTCTCTATTTCGTTTTACACTTTATTCACAATTTGTTGTCTAGTCATATGAAAATAATGTCAACATTCCTTTAATAATGCAGTTGTCCCAAAAGATTCCGGACAACATAATGCCGAAAATGACAGGAAACCTCAACTTGTCCAATCTCCAGCATTTGCAAGTTATCGGTTTTATTGATATCTTCTGCGTAGATTCGTTTTGCAATCAAAAGTCTAGAAGAGTAGGGAAATTATTGTTCTGATAATATACGAATAAAAATAGACGGTATTAACTTTCCAAATCATGACGTAAGAGGTCACAGCACTTAGCAGAGCATTCCATTCCCCATTTCAACATCTGAGTCATTAATGAATGTTAGTTTAACGTAGCTTATTTTTGCATTCACATATGCAATCTCAAAATAAAGTTTCCGAAAGTCGTTAGAAGCTTCTTCCAAAAGCTCTTAGCGAAATTTAACAATTTTTTCCAATAATTTTCCAACATTTTGTTTCAATGTCTATTAGTTAAATTCACTCTTCCAGTGATAGCGTCTTAAACAAAATGTGAATTCCTATGTAAATAAGATTAACTCTTTAATTCAAAACGGTTCTATTACACATCTCTATTAATACTCAACTGATGTTATCTACCCTTTAGCAACTCAAAACGTAAATTTATATGTTCCGGATTCACTGGTACTTCTCGTGTTAGAACCAGTAATTTTATGGATGACCAGCTATTTCAAAACAATTCCACCTGTGTGTGTGGCTGTGTCGGAAAACACTTCTATCGGCAATCTGTGTCAGATTGGCATCGTCACGCACTATTACGACACTAAGCTCTGTGCTTTAGCAAGAGGCGACAGATTTACTAGTCGGTTCTAAGAAAATAGTGAAAATGACTCGCGATATTCATATTAACATCAACAGCTATCTTTTAGTTATCTTATTGCTTTTTATCTGTATCCCCATAACATTTCTGCTTTAATATTTTCGATTTTTTCACTTATATCAGAGATCATTAGATATTTTTTAAATCTATATATATAAATTCTCATAGGCATGTCAGCCTAACTATTACAGGCTTATAAATACTGTATATTTTTCCTAATAAATGCGACACATATTCTCGAACAAAATTTCATATTATAGTGGCCTTAATCCATCACTGACGTAATGTTGTATTTCAGTTTTTATTACTCAAACTTATTTGTAATTTCTAGCTGAATACAATTGTTGACGTAAATCCATTCATATTCACCTTGTATCTCTTTGGCTAAACTACTAACCTCAAGCATCCTGATTTCCACAGTCAGTGATAATATAGTTATCTTAAGTGTATTTAGTTGGAATTTATGGAAGGTATATTGTATCCAGAATAAGTAGCTTAATTTAATCATCTTTTACTTAAATATTGGATATGATATCACGAGCTATTTCAGTATTTTGTGATTCTTGCCCTTACTAAGTATAAGCTTTTCTACATTACTCTTCGACATCTGATGCCGTTTGCCTTATCACAGTGCCACTGCAGCCATTTGCAAATTAGCCTTGGATTAAGCACGTCCGACGAAATTTGAGCTCTGTCTGCTTCAAATAGTTCTTCTAGCTCTTGAATTCGATTCCAATTTCACTAAGACCCAGTTCTTATCATTTTATAAACCCATAATATGTAATATATTATGAAGAATATCGTGTGAATCATTCATTTCTCTCACTGGTATATTCGTCATTGTTAATAAGGTTTCTCAGCCTTGATTATGTGTGCTGAAACATAAAATTTCGCTTCTAGTCTTTAACTATAGTTTAGTCATTTCTATGGAAATTGGAATTTAGCAGAAATATAGTGAGCCATCATTGCATTTCCCATTATTATGCCGTTCATTAGTCTAATATTTGTAATATTGGAGTTCCAAAGATAAGGATTAACGCTACCGTTGGCATGGCAGTTATGTGATCTCTGTTAACAGTTATCTGGTGGCATTTAGTGAAGAATTCCCTTCAGTGGCAAACATTCATTGAAATTCTCATGGTCCAGAGGTTTGCTGCAAAACATTGACACAAAACATAACATTCCCTAAAACTGTGTTAATCTCATTTTCTTGGCGGCTGTTTATGGGGCTTTTGGGCCCAGTGTCTGCACCATTCGGTAATTGACAGCTCGTCCGCGATTCGCCTCGCCCCCACCTTGTCCCATGAATAATCAACTTCCAAAATAACGATTTAGTAAACAAACAACCTTTCCAGTGGACCTTGTCAAATTCAATATCTTTGTCAGCACTTCTTTATCTTCAAAACATCAATAATCCCACTCCTATAACAGCATTGGCATTTATTTCATTCGTCTTGTTGACTAATTTTTCGACCTCTGCAATAATTTTTGATCGCTTTTGGTTCTTTCGCAGTGAGTGACAAAGTGTTTACATATCGACATACATGCTTTTATGCTGGTATATAATACTTGAGTGACCGCTCTCTATTTTCTAAATGTAAAAAAAGCTAATTAGTTGTTTATAATTGTTTATAATAACTTTATTTATATGAAAATGACTATATTTTTTATTCTGTTTATATATTAAGTACAAATATTTTCCCAGTTATCACACTACACTTGACATATATAAAACATTATAAGAATAACCATTAGACATAAGCTGTTTTCCCATCGCTGCTCGTTGTTCAGGTCAACAAATCCATCCTAACCATAATTTCTCAACAGAAATAGCGTTTTCAACTTTTCAGTGGTTGCATTTTAAATCGCCATCTATCTTGCATGAAACATAAAATACACAAAGGAAATCAGTGAGATTTATGATAGATTATATAGACATTTCAGCATGTTTGCCCCTATTTCACATTATCAGTTTATATATATATATATACATATACATTCCACATTGGTAAAATTCGCTTAATATCTACTGATAACCATCCAACAGTATTTAACAGATGTACCTGTCAATTATTCTTTCCGTATTTTCTCTTGTTCGCTTATAACTCAGATTTGATTAATATCGGATTTCTCGTAGTCCGTAATCGCTTCATGTGATTATTTAAAATATTTAACCGTTTAGATATATGCAAGGTAGCAAAACCACACGGAAACAGCGTCGCTGACTAGTACTTGCTATGGTTTCTCTCCTCACATTATTCAGACTCAGATTCACTGTTTTCAAAATCAGACGTTACCAGAAGCTGTTCAAAAATCGATGGAGTAAGTTTCTTTGTTGCGCTTATCTGGCGCTTACGAATATTTATTTACTTCATCTCAGTGACAAATGTAGAATAGTCCAGGTGGAAAGCATCATTTCAAGTATAAACCATGCTCACGTGAATTCCTATACCTTACTCTCAGTCCTTCTAATTGCTATTGTTGAGTAATTCATTATCAAGCGTTTCACTGAATTTATTTTACTTTCTTTTTCATGGTGAAAAACCCAATCAGCCCTGGGCCAATTAACTATTGGCGGAAATGTAAAAAAGAACTTGAATAAAACGGAAGTGCAAATATTATCTCCAATTAACTTTATAGGGAAAGTAGTGGAGTAATATTTAACCACCACTCATCTGAATTTTTGTAATATAAAACAAATATTGAATTATGAGTTAAGGAAAGTGTATTATTGAACATACGATAAAGTGCAGTGTATAGTTTTTCTGTATAAGCTGAGTACATAAGACACTTTACACCGGACATCAACACGTCAACGACGTTAAATTAGAAAAAGTATGACGCTCACAAGCGTCATACTAATTTGATTGAGGGCAACGGATCAGAGGATTTGGCTTTGTACTCCATGACGACTGTAATTGGTCCGTAAATATATATGTCTATATATATAGATATATAGGCTTAATATAAATGGTCAGATTGAAAATGAAATATACCCCGAATAGAGCGTAGATAAATAGACGGCTATAACTTTGTTTTCGATTAATTGTTGCTACATTTATTGTACCAAGAGTATTTTTCTCGACATGTTTCAAGGGTAATTTTAATAATTACTTGTAAAATCCTTGATATTTGTGGACTGGTTGACGATTATCAATGTACCTGTTTGACGTAACTGATGGGTATTTGAGAGTGTTTTGGCATCAGTCCAACAGCTGGATTATCCGGTATTCTATACGAGCATCAATCATAATCGTGTATTACCAGCGTAATAAGTGTCTTTTACCTATAAGTCATTTAATCGAAAAATCAAAAAAATTTCTACTACTCTAATATCAAGATCGTACTGTATTTAGTGAGATCGTCATTGGTAGTGTACTTGCAGAGGTGTATGCCGATTGTACTTAGTTTTTGCTGTCGTAGAGACCCTTTGACCCACTGCTGACCGCGCGAACGGAGAGTCGGCTAACATTACAACAAACTCACGCCGAACATCCAGTCATATCACTCGCCGCCAGTCTGGCAAGCACCTCCAAACTGAATCATCGATCGATCCCACTACTGATTCCTTTCAACTATTCAACAACACTTCTATCTTGCTGATCCGCGTCAAATAGCACCGATCTTAATCATTGTAAAATATTTTTGTTATTTCACCTCTGTTCATGTTTTGTTTCCTGCGCCACAACCTGACTATTGAATGATTACATGTCAGTCATGTATATTCCAAATAATATTAGAGCCATTTCATTCTAGAAATTAATATTCATTTATTGGTGAAATTTGAAAATAAGCATTTAATTGTTCTGGTTATTGTACTTATTAACATTAATTAAAAAAGCATTAATTTGAGCAATTAGTTATTTACTCGACGTTATGTATCTTTCATCCCATACGCCTACCATATATTTGATCAATCTTAAATTCACATCTAGATCCCTCATCTATTTTGCAGATATAGTATTACTTTCATAATCATGAAATTCGATGCATTGAGAATATTTTCTAGAATCAATCGTGACTGATTGGAAAAGAATGATTGCAATTGTATTCATAACTTTTGCTGCCACTGTTATGACTAATTTGATTAGCACTAGTAACTATGGATGTCATTCGGAGCCACCTTGTGTGCGTTAGCAAGTAGCTATTTGCGCCTGTAACTGATTTGAGGAAATGACATATCCGCAATGCATCTGCGTACTTTAATCAGTGAGCAATTATATTGATTTGAAATTAGTTGACTTTCGGATTGTCTCTTGCCATCTGTTGCTGGTTCATCTTCAACTTGTAATGCATAGGTTGACGTAGTTGGCATGTGGTCAACACTATATTTCACTCCCACTGCATATTGCTGTCTAAAATCTCACTTAGTCCTCAACTTCAATTTTTGGGCGCTGTGCATCTGGTATAAAATAGTCGATTTAGTCTTAATTCACCTACCTCGATTCTAATGTTTAAACATGGAAAATGCATTAGCGAAATCAGTTTCTTCCCACTTAATTCTCATACGTATTCATTTAATTCCTCCTAAATAGTCCATTATGAAGACAAGTCAAAACAATTGTATTAATTGAAAATTTGTACACTTTAATGCGAGTAAATCCTATTTGCATAGTATTGGGGTTGCATAATAATACAGTCTACGAGTGAGACTCTTGACTCAAACAAAACAAATAAAAGAAATCGATACCTTCATAGCAGCTAGAAGAAACAATAACTATGAGTGTCTTCAAGTGATGGTCCTAGCTCATGGGATATGAGTTTCCAATACGTACATTGTTCATATGCAAGGAAGTCATGAATGATCGTTTATATATAAACTGGCAAACTCCACTCAAATGGTGAATTTTGGTGGGAAGATGTTAGTATCAATTCGTTGGTAGATATCTACTTCCACGCATATTTCATCGACTGCATGGCTCTCCTCTATGCATACTGTTGACGACCTGTTTGAACTGTTCTCCTGACATGTTTGCTTCCGCGCGAAATCTCAAAGTCCTGCTGTCTGCCGAGTTGCGAAGCCATTCGGACACTGCGCGCTAGTAGGAGATCAACATTTAGTCAAAGAGGAGCCCAATTTATTACAGTTTTCGAAATTTGTTTACAGAGTCTATATAATTATTATTTATTTATCTAGACTGGTAGGCATGATTAACTTTCGTTTTCTATTAAGCGCCATAACAACTTTTAAAATGAATTTAGATTGATTGTTTCGTAGAGTGCATATTAATATTAAGGCTAAAAATCAAGTGCGCCTAATAGAAAATAAATCATCAAAATCCATAGTACCTTACACTTTATACCTTTTTAATCAGTGGGGAACATTTTATTTCTTAATAGAACATTTTCTTTTTGCTTTAAGAAAGAGAACCTATACTTTTCTGCTCATTATTTTAGTTATATGTAGAAAAAATCATCATAGAATTACTTCAATACGAAAATATTTAGTGCTTTCAGGGCCGCGTGGGTCTCTTCGTTCTCACGCAATGGCCGATGTGTGCTCAGGTTTTGAGCCACAGAATTATCTTAAGGACAGATGTAGAAAATGTTTTCGACAAAAGGTTCTTTAAACCGATTCCATGAATATGATAATGAAATTAATTACCAAATATTTCAAGGTTTGATTTTCCAGGATAAACATGTAGAACCAATTTATACACAGTTAAAAAAAGAACGTAGGAAAAGTTGGAAAGAGCGGAACGGTGGTGACAACGGTGCACCCGAGGAAGGCAAGTATAAATAATTTCAAATCAAATACGCATGTGGTCCTAATTTATAATGAATCTTACGATATTCGATATATGCATGTATTCAGATGATCCAACAGAAGTTTTATCAGTGTCTTCATATCTTTCTGCAACATCAAAAGGACTGTCATCAGTAAAATCATTGGAGAGCGTAAACGATACTAAGAGTATGGTGACAGCAGTATCTGGGTCAATCGAAGACGAGGAACGAGCTATGACACCTACCGAAGACGATGTGGGTGAAGATAGAATACGTACAAAAGAGAGACCAGCCCCAGGAAAAAAAAAGCCATTAATTAGGGGTAATTACGTCAGAAATACAAAAGACTAATCAGTGAAATCTGAGCTTTTTCGGGTTCGTTCTCGTAGATGGTCTTTAGGTGTTGCCGAGTGACACCTAGTCACAATGTTTCCAATGTAAAGTGAAACGCTATCCGTTATGTTTGAAACCTCGCGCCGTCAACGACTGTAATCTGTTCAAGGGAAACTGAGTTTTTAAGACACTAAAAAGCATAAAGGTTTTCTGCAAAGTGATTGACATCAATTTTCATAATATGAAATAGTTCTAGCATTCTCTCGTATTGACGATGAAGGAGGAACTATCAAGACTTCGAGAGGCTAATAAGCAGCTAAAGGTAGTTTCTAGTAATTTGCATATTTATCAAAATGTAATGTTTCATCAAACAGACTATTAAGTCAACTGCTTCTACTTTCTTCAATTTAGTGACTAAGCCAAGAAACTATATTGTCTATCGACCTTCATTCTACAAGATTCTATATTTTTGACAAATGTTATTATAAAAAGAACATATAGTGGATAGCACCAAAAGCGTGTATTTCTTACAGAAAAAAGTGCCAACCTTTCATAAACGAATGAAATATTTATCGGTGTTAATGGACTGGAATATTAAGTTACTCGGGGTTCTCATAAAATATCATATTGTTTTCATATATTTATGGGTTATGAGTGTATTTAAAAGTTCATTCTTTATAATCTTATTTGAACTGTTTGGTTATAACGGTGCTTATAGGAAGAAAGGGAGCATTGGACCCACAAAAGGTCCGTTTTACCAAAAGATGACAGCGAGCAGTCGTTAATTCAAATGCTGGAGGAAAGACTAAATGAAGCAGAAAATAGCATTCAAGATTACCGAGATGAGAACACTGTTTTGAAATGCGAGCTAAGAGAGCTGCAGGTGGTTCTATTCTAGAAGCTTATAATGTTTTTAATTGAGCACATGCTTTAAGATACTATTGGTGTTTACATGCTTTATAACTACCGTTAGTTCTTTATGCTGCAGGAAAGTACGTATGCGGGGTCAGATGAAAAGCTAAAAGAGAAGATAAAAACAACCGAGACTTTATGTGACGAACTTATGGAAGAAAACGAAAATCTTAAAGCAGAAGTTAAAGATCTCCAACAAGAGATAGAAGAAATGCAGGTTTGACAATGAATTATGTTATGTGAATGAATATTAAGTCATTGTATAAAGCAATGCTTAGAAAATTCAATTCGGGAATTGATTATCATTTGAAGAAAAAAAATTAAAACTAAAACTAATTTTAGGACCAGTATCGCGAGGAAGAAATTGAAGAGTTTCGAGAACTGCAACGAGAGCTGGAGCAAAATGCAAAGAACTGTCGCGTTTTACAGTTTAAACTGCGTAAAGCAGAGCGGATGAAAGAGCAGACTGAGACAGAAAAATTCCAGATGCAAACGAAGCTGAATGTTAGTTTTTAAAAATTTTTAATTTGTTACTTTTACGGCCCTTCATTATAAGTTTTATATTTTAACATATTTAGTCGGAAACGTTGATACTGGGCTATTATCACTACGAACAGTAGAAAAATCGCAAGATCCCTCTATTTTAATATGTAGATATAAGTGTTATTTTCTATTTAGGATCTATTAGCCAGCTCATCGGACAACACACTTGTTTCGCTTCGATCCGATAGTGTTCGTATCAAGGAATTAGAATCTGAATTAAGAATAGCTAAAGAGGTATGGGCAATTGTAGTGTCTTTTTATATATTTGAACTTCTTCTCATCGATAATATTTTTAAGGTTTCGGTCAGACTACATAATGAGTTAGAACAAACGGAAGAAAAGAGGTATAAACTGGAAGATGAAGTGTTCTATCTGAAAGAAAAGATTCGTGAAATGCAAACGCAGAATAAGTGGAGAGAGGCTCGCAATAAAACGGACAATGCTGTGGTTAGAACTAATAACATATTTTAAAGAATTGATGATCCATGGATGTTTTATGACAACCGTAAAGTATCCAAATGTTTTAAAAGCTATATTTTGCAGAATACAATATTTGATATTTTCAATTTATTTCGGAAGTCTAATATTTAGGTAGTTTTATGTTTTAAGATCAAAATTAAATGATAAATCAAGTTATAAATCATTGAGTGAGTTTATAAATTTGAAACAATTGCTAAAAAATTTTTAGAAAAAGATATAGAAATTGAATGACTTAGATGGATAACTAACTTTCGACTTTCATACTTTTCTCTCCAGAATACTATACGTTTTAGAAACGTCTATCAGCTGAGTTGGCGACATCTGCACCAACAATTCCAGAAGGTGAAATGAGCAAGGAGCTTAGGGATGCTCTAGAACGCGAAATAGACGGCAGAGAACAACTACGATTTGCAGAAGAAGACCTTAAAAGAACTCAGCTAAGACTCCAAGTATAATTTAGTTCAACATTTCTTTCTGATAACTTATTGCTTTTAGCAAATATGGAGGCGTATGTTTAAAATACAATATTATCTTGACTAAACAAAGTGAATTGGTTGCTTGCTTGAGAGTCGTTATTTGGAAATTTACTGTTACAGGACGTTGAGAATGAAAATGAGGTACTAATAAAGAAGCTGTCTAAGAGCGTCAAACTGCGTCCACCTATGGTGCGGTCGGCCAGGTTGGTCGAGCCCTGCTACTCCGCATGCGTTCAAGTGCGTCCAGTCCTTTGTTTTGTCCAATGTCCTGTTCAGTGTGATAGTACAGAAATATTGTACGCATGTAATATTTGTGGACTTTAACCAATTTGTTAGCCTTTTTAGTTTAGTGTGCAGTGTGCATTTGTTATTTTCTCCCTGTTAGAGCTTAGTTTTTCTTTCTAAATTCTTCTTATATTACTTGTGTTCCAGCGAAGGAAACGCTCACCTTCAGCTGGAATTAGCGGAACACGAAGTAGAACATCTCTCAACCAAGGTGGAAAGACTAGAGAAAACCAACGATCATCTCACCAAAAAGTATTTGATAGTATTGTAATTGCCGAAACTAAAATTTATTGTTATAAACTATAATTACTTTCAGTTCACTATATTTACTGTGTATAAGCATTTGTCAATATTTCAGGATTCTAGAGTTGGAAACCGACTATACGAAGCGAGCTGCCGAGACGGGAGTCCTATCTGCTGGTGGAGAGGTTGTTACTCTGGTTTTTTATATAGATAGGTTCCTTATATGTTTTTGCATATACCATTTGTATATATCTTTTGTAGTTCAAAATGACACCGGAAATGGAACGAGATATGAGCAAAATGATCGCCACCATAAGCGATCTCGAAAGAAAGAATCTAGAACTAAATATGCAGCTCAAAAACACTGAATTAAAAAATTCGTCTTACGCAGGTAATAACGGTAAGTTAGATTTAGAGTTGTTCTCATTAAATACTTTTTTAATGATAGTATTTTAATTGATCATAATTTGTTATTGCTCAATATGGTTTTGATACCAAAGAAATAGAATATTTTAATCATAACTTCAGCGTCGTATAATGAACTACGAAGTGAACAAGAAAAACGACGAGTAGTTGAGGCTGAATTAACAGAACTTAGGCAAACATTGCTGAAAACTGATAATCAAAAGCTAATTTCATTAGCCACAAAAGTGAGTAGTATTGGATTGACGTCTTATGTGTTCACTTATGTTCCAAGGTTTGCAGATTGAGCAGCTAAATAGCCAGCTGTCGATGTCAAATGACCGCTGCACTACGCTCCACAAGCGTATGGCGAAGGAAGGAGACACTGCCAAGTATATGGTTGAGTGCTTTGTCGTAACTTTGTCAAAATAAGTTACTTAAGGTTCAATAAATCAATAATCTTGAAATAAGGTGATTTTCTTCGTGATGAATGATAAATGATTCAGGATGAAATGAAAATAAGGATTGAAACGTTAGAGAAACAGCTGAGTGAACATAAAGCGACAACAACCATAAGTGAACTTCAAGGCAAAGTACCCACATCGGATGAGGTTATTTTACGCCTCTCTTATTTATGTGAAAACTATTACCAAATGTACATATATTAGGTCTTAATTACTATTGTGCCCTACTGTGCACCGACAAATTTTGAATAGATATTTTCTAGACAAGGACGTTCAATTTTTCAATAATATGAAGTGATAAATATTCACTGAACTTATATAGCTATATTTTTACGTCCGTAAATTTATCAAGCGTTGACTACAAACACTTGACCATTTTTTTGAACCTAAGCAATTGACAAATTGACGGAGATTGGGTGCCAGCCGCTCGGTCAGTGAGTGTAATTAAGTGGTGTCCAAACACTACTGAGGAGTTGCTCAGGGATCGTACTTATAACTAATTCATTGAATAAAAACTATACAATTTATTTGAATAAGTCTTTGATTATGAGTAGTAAGAAAATAGCAAACAACAACTGAATAGATCTACGACAAGTCAGAATTACTTCGATTGTGAAAAAAATTTATCCATAATCATATTGTATACGTTTAAGAAGAATAAATACAAGTGAAACTTTTCAGATTGAGCAATGTTGTGAAGTTTTGGCGTCTATTGAATCGCAGACAGCAAGAATCTGTAAGCAGATTGAGAAAATTGACCAAGCTCAAAAGGTAAATAGGGAATCATGTAAATTACGGTTAAGAAACTGCTTGTGTACAATATTTTAGCAAATAATTGATAGTGTACGATAAAATAAGGATTATTTTGATAATAAAAATTCAAAACAGGATGAACGCCGTCGTTCTCTATCTAAAGACAGTAGTGCCACAATAATCGCCGAATTAGCGAATCTAATGGGTGAACTGAAGAACGTTCACAATCTTATGGATGGGATAAAAGTAAGATCATGCTCCTTTTAGGTTGTTTTATTCTTTTCTCCTTGTGGCCTTTACTTTAAAGAACAATATTATGCATTAATAATGATAAAATATACTGTTAAACAAGTTTTTTAGTCTTGCAACCCGTCCTTTGTTCGGCGTTCACCCTTAAGAGAGCTTATTAATTCTCCTCGAGGAGAGTGCTCTAAATGCAAGGAAAACGATACATTATTAGATGAGCAGCAAAACGAGATAATATTTTATAAAAAAAAGAACAAGGATCTTACAAATCAGGTTTGGCTTAATGACTACTTAGTTTGAGGATAATATTAATGAATACTATAGCTTAGAAACCGCTCATTGCTATTAAGGTGTTGCAAACTGAAGATCGATGGACAATCGAAATCGAAAAACAACGGCAGATATTTGAGAATGAGGTGAATTATTAAAAATTTACCATATTCTCAAATATAATATTTGTTTCTAATCATGTTACTAAATGTTTGTCTCTTAATTAAATTTTATAATATTCTTTTTTTTAAGATCAAAAATCTCGGTGTTCGTTTGGCAGACTCTAAAAGGCAGATCGAAGAGCAATCTCAAATCCTTGATTCAAAAGCGTCAACTCTCATTGAGAAGACTCGTTCTCTTGAAGAACAAGAGGAAAGGAATAAAAGACTTCAGAAGGAGCTAGATGACCAGAGGAAAGAGATGCAGGTTCATAAAAATTATCTTAAATAAGTAGTATAATCTACTTTTTCTTATTCTAACCATTTAGGATCACGAGACTGAAAAGAAATCCGTACGAGAATTTGAAATAAAATATAAGAAATTAGAGAGCATATTCGACCAAGAAAGGGACAAAATGAATAGCGAGAGAAGCAGAACGAAAAACGAAATTGTTGCACTAAAAAAGATAGCAGAAGATGCTGAAGATTTGTTAAGTGCGAGTTAAACTAGTTATTTATTTTATTAAATATGTTGTAATATTTATTAGTAACTAAAGTGAAAGTAGGCGTTATGTAATTATAATATTTATTATTCACAGAGCAAAGTTCGGACGATTTAAAGAGGAAAGAAGTAATATGGAAATCAGAAAAAGCATCGCTTGAGAGAGAAATTAATTTGTTGAAGAAACAATTACTGGATTGCAAAAACGGAGAAGGTAGCGAACCCGATGAAAGAGGTAAATACTTCATAATTTGAAATATGTAAGGATAAAGTTCTCGATTTTTTGTAATCATTTGTAACTGATGTATTATAGATATATGCATAAAACATAAAAAGTTTAGAAAAAAATGTAATTAGAATCTTTATTTTTTTCTGAAATCCGACTTAAATTCGAAGGTTTTATTTCCAGCCTCTTCACATGACTCAGATACAGTTGATCCAATGAAACTAAGTAGAAATGAGAGCGATAAGATTCATATTATCGATCTAAAAAAACAAATTGCACAGTTAGAAAAAAAGGTACATCTTGTTTATTCACACTTTATTACTGTAGGTTATTATTTCTGACACAGTAAAAATGCATAATTTATAAGAAGAAACTTATTTTTTAGAATGCAGATTATGAGGCAAAATTAGAGGATATAAAAATTTCAAATGCTGATTTACTCGATCAACTGAACAAGGCTAAGCAGGGTTGGCAAAAAGACAAGGAATCTTACCAGCACAAGACCAGGCAGACCGAAAAAGTAACCATAGAGTTCAATAAATAAATACTAAATTGATTAATTACCACTTTGCATTCTCTTCCTAAGTTAAGTTAGAGGTTTATTTAGTTTTTCAAAATAATATACATAAAGTGCATGGAATGTCGCATGTACGGAAGTATGTTTAAATAGAGTAGCCTGAATGCTTTTTTATTAAGCGGAATAAAAACTGGGAAATTACTAAGCTTACAAGATACTAACTTCCATCCTCCTTTTAAAGATAATATTAAGTGTCACATACCATTTAGGTATTATCTAATATATTTTTACTTCAGATCCGAATTGTTGAAATGGATGCTGTGCAACAGAAGTTTTCTAGCAGAATGCGTATCATGGAGGACACAAATAAATCTTTACATTCTCAGGTGCTCACATTATTTTCTGCCCATTTGCTGACGGAAAATGGTTAGTCTAGATGAATATGCCATTCGGCACCTATTCAACAGTATAATTACTAAGATACAACAATATATCAATCAAAATAGTAGTAATAATAATACTAGTTTTAGCTCGTATTGGCTAGACGAGAGAGAGATGCTCACAAAGAAGCGCTGGCCAACTATGAACGAAGAATGATTGAGGAAAAGAAGGGAATTGATCAGCGTGAGAAGGAACATGCCGAAGCAGCTGGGAAGATCAAATCACTTGTCAGTTGCTCCCATACTTTTACATGTGTTTATGATTTATTCTGTGTATAACTAATACTATTAATATAATTATAATTAAAAATTTTCATATTTGTCATTCAAAATATTTTCCTTAAAGTCTTGATAGTAGAGATAATTCTATCACAACTAATCTATTTATAGCAAAAGCGCTTAGCTGATGTAGAGACAGAACTGGAGCGTGTAAATACGGATTTAAGACTAACTAAGGAAGCTAAAAAGGCCGATCAAATTCTCTATAAAATGGACAGAGCGAGAGGTAATATTTATAATCTGTTACTAGGATAGAGGGGTAGATCATGAATTGTGGCTTATGAACGTTACTAGGTGAGTGGAAGAGTTCATCTAATATTCTGAACGGTCATGGTTCAGGTCGTAACGAAAAAGTCACTGATGAGGAACTAACTAATGTGGAACAGATGCAACGTCAGTACCAAGAATGCGAAAGATTTTACTCTAAAGAGGTTGATCGTCTCAATGACAAAATCAAGGAATTAACAACAGAAGCTCAAATAAAGAATAACGAACAGCAAAGAACTGTGAGAGAGGTAAAAAATTTGCTAATTTTTATATTAATGTTTACTTCATTAAGGCTAATAATGAGAGTATTTAAATTTTTTAGTAAACCTGAAACAATCTATGTATCTTTTAGAATTATTTACTTGTTTTTAGCTTCGTGAACAGATTCGAGTTCTCGAAATTGATCAACGAAATCTTTCCCAAAAGAAGGATAATCAAGTGGCCGCTAAAGAATTGTTTGAATCAGAAGCAGAGCGATTGCAACAAGTTGTTCATATGACCGAACTTCAAAAACTTACCAGAAAATATCGTCTGAGCAGCATTATTGATCAGGTATGCTCATGCAGCCTAGTTTGTACAAATTTAGTTTATATTAGCTCAAAAATTAAGGAAGAAAACAAAATTATTCAAATTTAGCTACAATACGTGACTGATCCTTTAAGACGATCAGGGAAGCTTGAATCCGATCATCCTGATGGCATACGGTACATTATTAATCAGCTGATCGCAATTAGAGATGAAGACAGTCACAGTTGTCTCACTAGGTATTCCAATATTATTAATTTATATTTTAGTAATCTAGCGAGAAATCCGAGAAGTTACTTTAGAATACGAAAATATTTGTAGTAAAATTTGCGAATTATCTTGAAATAACCTGAACTTATCCATTAATGTACTGATGAAATAAAAAGTTAGTGGTACATATATAATGCATCCAAAAGCTACAATTATCGTTTTATGAAATATTATTTACTACCATATCCTATGAAGTGTTTCATGTTTTATACATGAAAGCCCAATGAGAATTTCGTATCCAGTTTTCATAGTTTTTTAAAGCGATGATCGCTGTTCATCGGTTCAACCCTCTATCCAGGAGAGGAATGGATACGCTCCATCTTTAAGTGAATGTGATGGAACATACGATAATATCAGCCAGTCCTCACTCAGCATCCGATCAGTCAACAGTGTTCCTGTCCGGAACACTGTTAGGTAGGGTCATTCATCTCTGTTGAGTAAACTATGTCAAATATGACTTTAGCATCCTCCATATTTACTACGTATAAAAATTTTGTGATGCAGTATTTTTAGGAATAAAATTGTAAAAATATATAGAAGTGCCATGAAATAACCTATTAGTTCTTTGAAATTATAGTTCAAGTTTCGATTTCTTTATTAATCGCACTGAACTCTTTTTACTTCTACACTGCCGATAAAATTTTCATTTTAGCATGATAATTTCTATCCTTTAATTTTTCTTTGTTATGCATGGCTACGGTAGCTTTCAGATGGACTAATAATCAAGCTTCTGTAGTGAAAACTATAATATCGTCACCTTCTTCAGCATTAGCTCAAAATAAGACAGAATCTACTGTCTGTCCTACTAAACGTTCATTTAGGTATGTTGTACTACTATCCTTGCATGACTTTTCCTTTGATATAGATATTTAGATTTCGCTTCCACTGCCTTCTTTTCTATTCGCACTGTAAAAATGTGTTAAACATTCCGATGATATATAAACCATTATAGTGCAGCTAAGAACCAATATAATAATATTTTCTAACATTAAAACTCATCACTGTAGCTAAAAGTTATGTGCTCAAAACCAACAATACAGTCTTTTGTGGCGCTAGATAGTTTAATTTGGTATCTAAAAGCTGAAGAACGTTTAGGTGTCGGTTATAGGATAAAATCAAATAGTAGTTTAGTACTGACAGCCACACTGGATTCGATCGATACGGACGAGCAACACCGTCCAAGAGGAGCTATCCTGATCCACCTCCAAGCTTTATAACAAGTAAGTATTAGCAAGCTTTTACTTGATCGGATGATATCAATGAAATTAGCTGGATTTAAATACCACCAGATTACTGTTTTTAATAATATCTAAATAGGGTTCATATGGTTTCTCACAAAATGTATAATTTATTTCATATAGAAATACAAAAAAAGTATATCAGCTAAATGAAGAACGGGTATCATATTCTTTGACTTAAAAACCTGAAATTATACTCAGGTCTGTTAGATACAGACAAGGATAGAACAGTGGAGTATGACAAGGATGGCCGTTTGCACTATGTGCCGAAAAGTCTGGCTCGAACTGCTTCTTTCGACAGGAGAAGTGAACTAGATGATGAAGAACCTGTTCACAGCAGAACTGGGAGCACAGGTGGGTTCAGAGTTAGTATACTAACTCTATATATAATCTTAAATGGACAAGTTAATGTAAATTAAGCGAACTATTGTGGTTTTGCCGTAAAGATGGTTGATTACTGATATATAGGTACCAATATTTTGTATCGCATTCGCCGAGAAGAATTGACAAGAGGAGGTCAACCGTTCGTAAAACTAATGGCCAAAGCATTCGAAGCAATTGATGAGCCAAAAGCTGACAAAAGAGGCTTCTTTAGTATGAGAAAATCTCGTTCAGTTGAAACAACACAGGATAGAAACGGAAAGAAGGTAAAAAATAACAGTGATGAATAGAATATCAAATGTGTAGCATAAAATCTAACTCTTTTCACACTATTTCAATTATACTTAATTACTTTAAATTCTCATTAATTATCACTAGGAGGAGCCATTACCATCATCATCTAATCTATTGAAGCACAGTCTCAGTCAAGTAGATGAAGGAGTAACTTCGGCTTATGCAACATTGCCAAGAGGTGCATAGCTTAAAATTTGTTAACCATCTCTCATTTAATCTAAACAACAACACATCTCTTCACAATTTTTCTCAGGTGGCCGTAATCCATTTAAGAACATTGGATCTAAACTGGTGGATCGAGTACGACGTAGCCTATCACGGTCCAGCAGGCAGGAAAGTGAGGTCCGCGAATTAGAACCATCAGAGGAACCAAAATCGCCAAAGAAAGTTAGTAATTACTCAATATTAATTATTTTCTTAATCCTTCTCCAGATTTAAAATCTTTAATTTACGTCATTTAGGAAAAGGGTTCATCTCCAAAGAAGACAAAAAAGAAATCAGCAGAATCCAAAGCACGAAGGACAAGTGCAACAGCAAATGGTACAACTTAAATTATTCCATTTTCATCGTTTTCTTACATATAATTAGCAAAATTGACCCAAGTACTATTTACCTAAAATAATACGTCTCATCCTAAGTCTAACCAATGTTTAAAAGGTTTTTGATAGTTATTGAATAGTTTTGTTACAAAACATCAACCGGAGACCATCGCACGAAATTTTTTTAGAAGATCTCCTTAGGTCTTTATTGTTATTTTACTTTTCGCGCGGTGCTCTCCTTCCACCTGATGCTCACTATCATAGGGTGCCCAACTTATTCAAGTGCCGTCTAGATGATATTCATTATTTGTATATACATTGATTATGGCCACATCTTCACATAATTAATCAGCTATTTATTTTTTGTCAATCTAGTTTGTATGAAAAAATTGAATTGTTGTACCTAATTTACGGTTCATTAGCAGCATCCAATGACAAAATGATTACATTTAATTATTTCTGTTCCCAATCATAGGGATATTCGGAAAGTCTATTAACATCTAAGGCATCCCTCAAAAGCCCACGAATCATTGCGTAACTTGGAGTGTCGTAATAATGAAGAGAATCAATGTATAATAAAATATGAATGTACTCCTTAGGGCATCCAGCAAACAGCGTTTTTAGGCCTGAAATCTACTACAAATAGTGCAGATACTTAGCAAGGATAAAAAAGAAACTGATAAAATAAACGTGCTTTATTTTAGAAAACAATTAAATAACCTGTAGTTCTCGACTTCTCCTTAGAATGACACACTTGGACGGGATCTTCGAGGGTTCGCCATGGCAACTCTCCAGAAGTCATTTCGATCTAGGACTCCGTGTCTCCACCATTGAACTTATCGTAGCCTTTATTGTTCAGTAAATATACTTCATCGCAAAATTTCGCATAAACAAAACTAAATGGGTGAAGGGCAACAAGCCTGTTGGTAGAGCCAACTCTCGAGGTCATCTTTTCTACTCGTTTCTCTTGATATATGACAACTAATGGCAGCATATCTATTGAAAGAACTATCAGTTGTTTTATATTTCCTTAAGATTGCGTTACCTCTGTGTTCCTCTAAATCCTGCAGCCCAACGTGGTTTTCGGATTTCATTCTCTTGATCCAGATAACGTCTACACATTCCAAAATCTAATATAAGGATTCTCCGAGGGTCATCCATAGAGATAGCGAAATTAGCTGGTTTGATATCTCGATGAAGGTATCTAAATTTATGATTTCTTTCTTTCTCAAATGAATTCTAAGAGTCAATGTTTCTATATTCTCTTGATGAGCTATTTATTTGGAGATATAATGTTACCAACCCACTGTTGTGCAATTCTTGTATAGCTTCCAAACATTGAAGACCAATCGAAATTGCGCAACCCATTGAAAATGATTTATTTTTCAATTTATTGTTTTTTCTAAGGTCCTGAAAATAACAGTGAGATGGGTTTGACAAACAAATAAATAAACAATATATATATAGTAGGACTAACCAATAGAGATGATCCTACGAGGGTCATCACAATATAATTATATCCTAGAGATCTCCCGGTGTCTACGAGTTCACAACAGTGAGTAGCACCTGCTTTTTTTAAAGCTCTGAATATGGAAAGTTTAAAATAATTTATTTAAATTCTGGAAGCCGAAATATTGATATATAATTCATTTCATGAACAGCGAAAATGTTTCATGCTTCAAAAAGCAAAATATGGTCACAATAGTTTCTTTAACTTATAGAAGATATGGCTTCATTCAACAACTTTTACTTCAATTTAATTAAGTGATTATTTAAAAATAAGTATAAGAAGAAAAACATTAAAATATATTCTAAGCCACCTGAGAACTACCACCTCCATCTTGAGCACATGAACTTCAGCATTTACTCGTTCTGTTTTAAGAGCATAAAATTCAGTTCCCGTGTTACCGTGTACCTAAACATCAAGAGTCACATTTACTAAAAAAAATTAATTGGTAGGTGAAAAGTTGTTTGTCAGGTAATAAATGGAATTAACTTTGTAAACGGCTCCAAAACCTCCTTCGCCTAGCTTCTTCTCAATTCTCCACTTAGCAATAACATCATTGTCTCTCAGAACTTGAGAATTAGGTGAAGACTCTAAAATATTATATATTCATGGAATACATTTGTATTATTCGGGGAAATTTTGCATTTAAAAATTTTTCTTAGTTATAAGTTTTTCACAAAAGCTCTAGTATATGAGCCACTTACCGATATGTTGCATCTTCTAAGCCGCACTGTAACAAGGAAACGAAATAGTGAGCCTAAATTAGTCAGAGGCACTCAACGTGTTTGACTGATTTATAAAATAGTACGTGATTAACAACAAATAAATTCAGTAGGGATTTCTTACTGTGTTAAAGGGCGATGCTCATAGATCAATGTAATATTATTATATAGCGAAAATTCCATCAAAGCTTTTTGCGCACCTCCATGGCAAAAATCTGCTCTTAATTAATTTTGTTTCTTACTCTCTCTCTACTACTAAAATTCACAACTGGATCATATGTGACTAAACTACAATGGGCAAGATATAAAGTATCTGTTAATTTCGTTTTCGTGGCAGGAGAGCGTCGATGAAAGCAGAATATTCTTTCGCTTATTCGCGAATTTCCGATAAGTCTACTAAAATGATCGTCTCACGAACACAATGCCAACGAGCCACGTGTGTGAAATTGTGGGAGATTCGCGAAAGGACTGGGAGTAGAACAAATTAAGTACTATTTTTTAGCTGTGACCGAACAGTTCAAGTTAAGTTAGCACTGGTGCATGCAAATATATTGAGAATAGTGCTAATATCTAGTTGATATTAGAAGTCATCTGCTTTTCATTTAACTTCCACCAACTGAGGTATTCTTTGACGACAAATTAGTAGATTAGGTACGAGTGATGCTTATTTTCGAATAAACTGAAATAATAAACATTTCAAATCAAATTATGCATTTATATTTTCTGAATAGTTATGGCACATAAAACCACATGGAGACGTCGGAAGGAATATAGATTGAATTAAGTTAATCTTTGATAATCACAACAATCTAGTAAATATAAAGGCTTATGGTTTTTCCAGAAAAGAGTAGTTAGAATATCTTGTATGAATAATTTTACCAATATCATTAACACTTTCACATTTAATTAATTTCCTCTTTTTCAAGATTTATGAAAATACGAATTTGAAAATATAAGATAATTCATTGTAATTATTAGTTTCCGAGATTAAATTTGAAAAACAAATAATTAATTATGCATTATCTCGCGATAGGGCAAGCAATGTGCAGTTAAAAGACGGCAAGCGATGGCAATTCAAGCAGAGCACAACTTCCCTTCCAAATCTGAAATGTCTCCATACTTTCTTGTTTATAACTTTCTATTCCATCAAACAGTTTTAGAACCATTTTCATGCTATGTCATACCTTACCCATTGAATTGATCTTGGTGGTTGACATAAATATAATATTTTGTCTACTTCATTCATAGTGAAAATGTAGGCATGCTTCTACTTTGGGTAGCCATCTTTGCGATGGCATCTTTGACGGCAGCTGAGGATGCCTCATGTTGGCCACCCACGAACGAAGAAAAGGAACATCCTACAAGACCAGAATGGATAGTCACCTGCGTTCAACTAACTCAGAAGAATGCAATATATCGACTACACAGTGAGTCGTACAAGTGCATTTCGACAAATGCTACCTGATTTAGATGTTACAGTAATAATTATAATCATAAGTTAAAAGGAAAACAACGATTATACTTCAAGAAATCATTCATTTAAATAAGATAGATAAAATACATCTACCGAATAAGAAGAAAATAGAAGTACTGCAAATAAAGGAAATGACATTTTTGATGAACAAATATAACTCGAAAATCTGTTAAGTACATAAAGAGATCATGTTAAATGAGAATTTTGAAAGCGAGACTTAAAATGCAAAATATTTAACTAAATACTTTAACTGTTTAAATTAGAATGTCGGGCGGAAACAAGTGATGTGCTAATTCCTATCGGAGAATATCGAGATATTCCCTTGAAAATGGGACAGAACGATGGTCTACGATATAGACAAAGTTGTAACGGATCAACAGTATCAGCTGACGAATTTCAATGGACGAGAATAACGGAAGGTTAGAGAATAATTAGTTTAATAAAATGTAGCTAAGTATAAGGTTGGTATCCAATAATAAATAAACCAAAATTTTTAAATATCAAGAATTTCCTAGTCCTTCCAGGCTGTGTTCTAAATGCCAAATTCTTTAATCTTTCTGACTCAGTCGTCGATGCTAATGGTATAAAACACCAGTGCGTTAAGGAAAACACCATAACTATGTTCAAAGGAAAAAAAGGTAGTTTTTC
This sequence comes from Heterorhabditis indica, assembly GCA_020740425.3. Taxonomy (NCBI): domain Eukaryota; kingdom Metazoa; phylum Nematoda; class Chromadorea; order Rhabditida; family Heterorhabditidae; genus Heterorhabditis; species Heterorhabditis indica. The sequence continues at coordinate 1,093,000 of JAJAVP010000050.1, forward strand.
TTGCACATTAATAGAACTACTCGTATGTTTTCAAAAGGGTGACCTTATACTGTGTGTGTCCATCGTTGTCTCTCGTCCTTTTCCAGTCATTTTTATGTACTGGTTTCAATGCCAGCAGAATTGTGAGAAGCTTGATACTACAAAATGGATTATGAAAAGTAAAGAGACGATTCTCTATATTTGAAAAACTCAGTTAAAAATAAGTATGCTATGTTAAAATTATCAATCAAACAGTTGCCACTATGCTTCCATGGTTATAGCTATTTTTAGAAGCAATTTAGGGAGATCGAGTTTCAGGTCTCAATTTAATTACAGTTTAGAAGAAAAAGAAACTTATCTGCCTACATGGAGCTACCTTTAAACTAATAAGTCCTTAAAAATAAAGGGAGAAACATGTCTTGAGTTGTAAGTTGTATTATAATTGACTTTGCTATCAAGCTGGAATTTCTGAAAATATTGTTATAACTTGACCTGAGGAATTCTTTCACGAAATGTAGTGGACAAGGAATATCTGTATCAAAAGTAGGATTTTTATTTATCCATATTTTTCTCATTATCTCTATTAATTAAATCTCTAGTTTATTTCTGTAGAAACTTATTCTTTCCACTATTTTTTTCATTTAGGAAGCCTATTGCTTTTAAACTGGGATTAGTGCATAGTCATCTCGTTGGACTCATTTCTTGAGCACAATTTGTGCTTCAACCGAAGAAACATCTGCCCTAAGCAAATCGAAGCGATAACTTAAGATATATGTTAATTTTGTAAAAAAAATCATATTTTTGTTCTCATAACCAAGCCTAAATGAATTATCACTTTATATTGTAAAGTTCTATTCAAAACACTATGTAATCATTCATATGATAGATTAGTAAAACATATTCAACTGGAACCTTAAATCCAAGTACCTTTTCCTTCTCTGCAATCAAAATATTTGCTTAGACGTTTGCTTATATTATTCGTAAAGAAAAATTGTTATCTTATTTCAGTTATTACTTTAAAAATCGAAGGGAATTTGTAGTGGAACTTATGTCCTATCTCTACTGAGAATCTGAGTAGCTGTTAACTAGCGGGGACAATTTTCCTACCAGAATAGTGCACTGTAGCTCCTCACTAACAGGGCACAATTGAATAATTCTGAAGAACGCACATTTAATGAATCTAAAGCGGTTCAGCATGAGACTTTTTTTGAGTGAAAGCAAACTCTTTGAAAGAACCCCGACTTGTACAACTGAGACTTGGCGTGACACTCCATTATTAGTAGGAAAAAGAAGATTTCATTTTTAAAATGATTAATCTCACTGCTTATAATGTGTGCTCCTAAATTCGCACTATGCTTATGCTTGAGCATTGTCAGATTTTTGCATACTTATGATTTAGAAATATTTAAGTGGTATTTAATATTTCGGTTCTATTTTGAGAGAAGCTACGCCTGATGGGGTAATCAAACAAGTATGTAATTAGAACAAAGATCCCACAAACCCTTTGTATTATTTTCAGAAAAGTGCAATTGTTGAAATAAATTTCTAATCAGTTAATTGACCTACAGACATTAATCTTTTTTAAAGTTAAAGTTATTCTAACAGGTCTTATTAAACAATTTGCAAGAAAAAATAAGACTTTAAAATACTTCAAGGTTGGATATTAATGATTGTGGATATTTAGTTTTGTACATCGATAATTCAATTTCCAGCTTCAGAATTATTCTTTATTTCAGCGTCGGGTATTCCATCGTTTCTAGTGGCAGTAATACATGGGAAAACGGACGAAACTTCCCAGTTATCGGCCCGTCTGGGAGATATATAAGCATACCGTACCCCGCAGGACCAACGGTTGCATCCATGAAATATACAGGTGACTACGTTTGATTATTTTTTTACTTTGGGTCTTTTTTGAAGTATTTAACAATAGCATACATTCATATATGTGAAACACGACCTAGCATATATAATTCCATATAAAGTTTAGCAACACACTCCAAATTTGAAGTGTTATGGACCTCTATATTATAGTAAGGATATTACACCATTATTTTGACTCGAGTTTCTTAAATGTTCTAGAGTAAAAACATGAAATTAATATTGAGGCATGCAACTTTTGGTTTTAAAGCCTAGAAACGGGTATACGTTAACTCTGAGCCCAAAAAGACAACCTGCTAAACCTATTTTACAGCGACATTTACGTTTTGGCTGTATCTATTACCTACTGTAACTACTTTATGTGAAGAACCTCGCACTACGCTAGAATTTCATCCGGATTTAAAGCCTCTTCAAGGCATATGTCAACAAGTTGAAGGAAGACTCAGATTTATTCCAAAATGTAAAAATATTTTTCCATATTTTTTTATCTTGACGAGAAGTCGTATTTATAAATTGTAATAGCTAAAGCTGCAGTATAAATTTTTAGGACTTAATTATATTTAGATTTCATCGCAAATGATGTCAACATCAGTGTGATCTTGAACAAACGGACAAATGTTGATCAGTTCATAGATGAGAACAACCATATGGGATACTATTATTCTATACTTGTTTCACTGGGTTCTGAACAAATTTCATATGAATATAATATCGAAGGTCTGCTGATAAAAGCCTAAGCTTATGATAAAATACCAAGTGTAGTCATTATAAAATTCAAAAAACAATAAATGTTTAGCTACTATAAATTTCAGGATGCATCATTGAAGAAACAAAAGTGAGTAAAGGAGATATATTCCACAGTCAACTTGACGGCAACTCATTCATCTGTAGAAATTTAGAAAGTGGAGAATTATTAATTGAACGTATGTTTAAAATCAAATTTTCAATAAGTGGCAAAATACTTAGATGAACATTTAGGCGTAAGTGGTCAACTTGAGGAAAAGTGCGAAGACGATAAAGAAGTGAGAAATGGGCTTATCTACATTTGTAAAAAAGGGAAATGGATTGCTAATGGTAAAAAGAATAATTTATATTTTCCTTTATACTTGCGTCAGCAACTATTTATTTCATAATAGTCAAGGAAAAGATAGTTTTGACAAAAACCTATGTCAGGATGTGTCTTACTTATGCAAAACAAAGATATAAGAATAGAACTGAACTCCACCTTCGATGCTCCTGCGCAGTATCGTTATGAATGCAAACTGTTCAAGTTTAGCAACTCGTGGCAGTACGCATTAGTGAGAACTTGTAAGTAATTTTATAAGTTTTATGAAGCGTTTCTCATCCGCAGTATTAAATATTGGTATTACTGAATTTATTTCCACATCAGTCTGACTCCTAAGATTGAAACTAACGTAAATTCTTCAGCGTGCCTGGATGACGGCAACAATATTCTAGAAGTAAATCAAACCAAACTGAACGCGGATGGTAGCCGCATCATATGCTCGTCTTTAGACGGAGAGGTATTTTGTATGACTCCATTGATATAGAATATGTGATGGCGGTTTCTGGTGTATAATTGCGAACATATAAGTAAATTATAATTAATTTATAATTTAGATTACTCGGCTAATAGAAACGAGGGAAAGACAGTATAAGGTGGGGGAGAGATTTGTTGAGAATTCTATTCTCTATCAGGTTAACGATGATGGGGGAAATTATGTGCACATTCCAATTGGTGAGTGAAACTTTAAAAAATGAAAAAAATTATAAAAGATAGACCACTCGAAATACCTTCTATTCAGCCTGTGCTCCTCATGGGAATGACACTACAATAGAATTTAATGAGGAAATTGATATAAACAATATCCGCTTCGTTTGTTTCCGGGACGGTATTGCGTTTCGTGGGATTGGTAAAATTACCTCATAGAAATTCAATTTTATCTATCATTAGCAATAGAAGCTGCGAAAACACTACTCAATGTTATAGCTTAAAATGTGAACATTTTTTGGACACATTATATTATTTACTAGCATGCATTGCTCAAGACGCGACTGAAATGAAACTCAACTCCGAAAAGGTGAACAGCGACAAGTCCATCGAAAAATGTATTTATGATGCAGACACTATGACTGTTACTTACAAAGCATACTACGGTACATTGATAAATTATTAAATTTTGACTTAGTGTTTATAGAATATTAATTACAATTAATACTCATTCTTAAAACGTTTCTACAGAGACTGGCTGCAAGGTGAAGAATAATCAATTTGTACCTAAAGATGGAATCTATGTGGAGAAAAAATCTTTACCTGGTAGTGATGAAGATTATTTCGTAAATTGGATTTGTCAAACAGAAAAAAATGGAAAGTTCTATCTTGAACCGCATAGTGAGTTAATAGTAATATTTAGAAAATGCATACATCAAAAATTATCATCAATCTTATATTGATGATTTTACCCTTCTTACTCAAAAGTGACAAATATTTCTACGATTGTAGATATTTGTAGGCTGCGATGTTGGTCAAGAAGGCAGTCTTAGGTTTGGGCAAGCTGTACAGTATCGAGGCAAAACTTTTGTCTGCATTTTAGAAATCTCTGGGCTGGTTCATTTACTGGAGTTGCCTTCAGAAGGTAAATGCCTATTTATTTGATTTACTACTTGTTTGCTTTATCTATTTTTAAATTATACTCTTCTATCAATTAGGTGGAAGCATTATCAACATCGTTCCATTAACTGTGTTAAAATAATTTCATATTCATACACAGTTATTGAAGATATCTATAGTTTTTGGCCCAAAAGCAATGGCAAGCAATCAAAGTCGCATTTCGCTTCTTCTCAAAAATGAGGCACCATGCGCTAATCAAATCAGAGAGCTGCAGCAAAAGTACTAATTCTAGCATTAAAAGAATCTCTCGTGATCCAACATTTCAATTTTAGTATCAGCCTGTAAAGTATTTGGAAAAGTTTATGGACATGGATCAGAATTTACTGATGCTAGCAATACCACCATTTATCGTTGTGATAGAGGAACAATCACTAAAACAGGTAAAAACCTTCACTTAACGAAAAAATATTTCTTAGATTTCATGTATTTAACTATTACGACATCAATTTTTTCTTATAAACTAACTGGAAATATCTAGGTTGTTTGGCTCGTGGTAAACGACTGTCTATTGGAAATACATTCTACTGTGCTGATGATCCGTTCTATTGCACCAGTTATGGAACTGGAGCTATTCAGCTGAGCTCAAGTTCATACTCTTATATTAGGCACTACTAGAATTTAGAGAACTACAAAACCAAATCAGTATCAATAAAATAGATTACTATCACGGATAAAAGTAATTATAATTTTGTTTTGTGCTAAATTGAAACAAAATCTCAACTACAACATTAAGGAAGTAGTTGTCATCTCATATAAGGCTTAAACACTTAAATAATAGAAAAAACTGGATTGATAGCTAAATCATATTTAGAAGGTTGTAAAATCAATGGTGAACTTGTGAAATATAACCATGAAGTTCACTCTGGTGATGGTGTTTATTTCTGCACTTATTCTAAGACTTCTATTGACTCATACGTTCCCATAGTTCAGCCTGTTGGTGAGTTTTTAATATTCATTTAGATATAAAATATATCCATAAAATAGTAAAGTATAATGAGATACAGTAAGCTATGATAATAATCACACGGCGCTATTACTAAGATACCACAATTAGTTAAGAACAGCGAAATTGATAAAATAGCAAGATTAGTTATACAATTCCAGGTTGTACGTACAGCAGTGGGGAAATGATAAGAATAAATCAGTACAAATTAGTAAAAGCAAAGGACTGGCTATACTGCGAATACTTCCCAAAAAATGGAACAATTTCCTTACGGCTTCTAAACAAAAAAGAATCAATATGCGCTCAAAATAATCAATACGCAAATAATAATAAAAAATATGAATGTATTGATTCTAGAATTCTAAATTACGGAAAATCCTATATTTCACTACGTGATTCAAGCCATACCAAAAATGTTGGAACACAGAATATCCTAACAAGCACCATCTCTAGATTAATGACTTCAACAACTATTTATCATCAAGCAGAAATCGGACATAAAACAAAATATAATACCACTGAAAATCTATCAAATACCTTATCTTATAAAAAAGAGTTGACAGGGTCATCTACACCAGCAATTAATACTAATGATAAAAACACTGGAAACTCCATTTACACCACTAAAATTTTAGCACAAGATCCTATATTCAGAATCCCCACTGTGGGAACGGAAGAGTCTCACGTCTCCGAGACAAACTCCACTGTGGGAACAGAAGAACCTGGCGATTCCGAGACAAACCCCACTGTGGGAACGGAAGAACCTGGCGATTCCGAGACAAAC
>JAJAVP010000050.1:1103505-1166947 GCA_020740425.3 Heterorhabditis indica
CCACTGTGGGAACGGAGGAGTCTCACGTCTCCGAGACAAACTCCACTGTTGAACCGAAGGAACCTGGCGATTCCGAGACAAGCCCCACTGTGGGAACGGAGGAGTCCAATGTTTCCGGTAGAAACGCAACTGTTAGACAGGAGCAGTATGGTGGTGTTGAAAATAATACGAGTAGTAAGTGATTAATATGAAATTCTTTTTTCAAAAATGTTTTGTTGTGTTCATTTTCTATATTTTACAGTTTTAACAAATAAAGTAGAAGAATCCATTTGTAATTTGCTAGCTCCGTATTGTTTTGAATCCATTATGAACAGCTTTAGTGGAAATTTTTCACAATATTTGGAATCGGTAAGTTAAATAGTCGTTTTTCTACGTGTAAGCCTATATGTTCTAATTTACTAAATATTTTTGCTGGTGGATCATACTAGGCCGCTCTAGAATAAATGTATTTATTAAATGTATGTACAAGATATTTGATTTCTAGATTCGAAAAACTACTCATGAATTATTATTTTCTAAAAATGGAGACGATGCTATAAGATCAATCACGGATATCGCAGAAACCTTGACCGAGGTGGAGCTAATTCTGGGCAGAGAAGAGTACAGTTCTCTGCGGGATATTATTCTATTGACAATAAAACAAAAATTATCCTTGACGGATATCTGTTACCATCAGGTACAATTGTGAGTTTTTGTTTTTGTTCTATTTTGAAATAGTTTAAAAAAATAGTATTCATATGCTTCGCTCTTTATTTGTGAGTATATTTTAACTAATTATGTTTTAGTTGTATAAGTGGAGTCAAGCATATTTGCCAGTCACCCAAGTTTAAGAATTGTTTTGGTCAAGATAAATTAAAAGTCCAAGGTATTTATAAATTATCACTTCAATAGTTTAATTGATTTTATGGCCGTGGATTTAAATGTTTGTATACTTTCTTAGTAGAATATACTATTATAGTTCATTTTCAAAATCTTAATATTCTCTTGATCTCAATTTCCAATTTAGAGAGATGTGATAAGCCTGTAAATGCTGCTAAATTAACAATAAGTATGAAGATACTGGTCAAGTACCTTTGCCCCATCACTTGTAAAGTCATGGATATTGAAAGTGGGTTATATTATCCTTTAAGTTTACATAAAACAAACTTTAATTTTGTTGTTATAAAACTTTTGATGGTATTATTAAATAATTGTTGCGAAAAACTATATTTTAGCAGTTGATATTTTACATGCTTCCAAGATGCTCGGGATGCTCTATACAAATTGCGAAGAGGACCTGTTCATAAGTAGACATCTTTGAACTCAGTGAATAATGCGATTTTAAGTTTGTAGTTTATAAAATTTATCACACGAAGTTTTTTTCTTATAGTTGACCATTTGAATTTCTTTGCTAGATCAATACAGTACATGCAAATTTTAGGAAATATGGGAAACTTCGGTATTTATTTTTATTCCACTAAACAAATTAGAGAAATACTATGAGTGACTTGCTTTGATACCACTATGTACTCTATGGTAGAATTATTATTCTGAAAGTAGTTTCATAGCGAGTTCAATGAGGATCTTGCGGCATTGATGAAGATCCGATTTAGGCATAAACTCATAGTGTGAGTGAGCATTTTTAATTGAACCCGCTCCAAAGAGAAACTTTCCTAGAAATAAATCTAGACATAGAAACAATAAGATTCTGAAATCGCAGATAAATTTATTAATTAGTAACTAAATGCGAATAGTTACCTTTTAGCTTTCTGAGATTGTTATAGTAGGGTAAATCAGTATTGAATGCAACCTGATCAGTGAGTACATTCAGAGGGCATTCACTCAATAGGACAGGTTCGTTTGAGTTTGTTATTTCAATTGATGCTCTACCTGCAAACGACTAGCAATTAACACATAAATATTCAAACATTTTCTCTTATTTATTCGCTTTACTTCTAACTGTAATTTCAAGAAAATTAATAACGCATTTTTACCAAAAACGACACTTCTCAATTGTTCAGTAATATCTGCAACAGATGTAGTAACTCTGAAGAAGATTTTTGCAGATGCACGTTCGGCCCAGGCATTCTGTGCCTGGCCACCTTCGATGAATCCAATGTTGAAAGTTGTTATTCCTAATTGACAATTTTTTTCGTGTATCGTATTGATATTGGCAGATTAGTTTAATTTACCGACCTAAGATATTATCTTCAGGCCACTTATAGTTAATTATATCATTGAGAATGGGTATGAGCTTGTGAATAGCACTAATTCCAGATGAAGGATACCCAGAATGACCGGCTACTCCTTCTGTATTAAGCATTACCTAAACATCTAAACTTTTTACTCAGTTCTCTCAAATGTAGAACTATTACCTTTAATGCTCCCTTTTGAATAGTTGCAAACTTCAACTCAGTAGGTTCTCCAACAATTAAATATTCCGGCTTCAAATTTGCAAAGTCGTTGGCATGCTGATATAATTTTTAATCAGATACACTATACTGACTCTAGAAATTTTAAGCAACATTATAGATAAATAGTTTTGTAATAAAAGCGATAAGAAATAACCGCTGACTTGCATTCCAATGTGGTCAACTTCTTCGCCTACCACAAACAGTAATCCGATCTGCCGAGCTATCTCAGGATTTGTCTTGGAGATTTCGTTGGCAGCAGAAACCATACATGCCAATTGACCTTTGTAGATAATAAATGTTGACATTTCTAAGTTTATATTATTTTCATACCTTTCGCGTCATTTGATCCTCGACCATAAATGTTATTCTCGTCTTCAGTAGGAGGGATATAGGGAGGAACGGTATCCAAGTGAGTATTGAAAATGAGCCGTGGAGCTTTTAACAACGAGTATCAGTAAACAACTCAATCGTTGGATATTTTAAATTAGAAGTAATTGCGGTAGCACCGATTAAGGTAAAATGCATTCTCTTAAAGGAATAGTTAACAGATAATATTAATAATATTAGCATTAATCCAAACGTACAGAATTCGGCGGTTAATGGTACGAGAGTAGCGAGCAAATTGACCCTCGTTGAATTCTCTACTGGTTGGATTTGTACATGCCATCCAGCAGCTTCAAGACCTTTTACAACTAATTTGGCGAAAGCCCCTAAATCAAAATATAATACCTAGTCAGAGTGATACATAAAAGGACGATGATATAAGATGAAAGTAGGTTAGTGAAGAATGTTGCTAATCAATTTACATTTCAATGGTCAAAAATTTAATACAGATATTTAAAGCTAATGAGGAAAATATCCAACCTTCGTTTCCAGTGGTAGAATCCACTTTCATATAATCGAGTAGTAATTTCTCTATATCAGAGAGATCCATGTGTGTTATTCTTCTGGGTTACGAGTGGTGACAGTTTGGACAGCGTAGCAAAGGCAGCAAAGATTCTTATCTTTCACAAGGTGTAAATTATTCCTGAATAAGTTGATTGTAATCACAAACAATGTACAGTAAATTCAAATTAAATTTTCTAAGTGAGCCTGCTATTGACAATGTGTGCAATAAATGATAATTTTATTAATAGCAGGCAGAAATAAAATACATCTAAGTTTCCCATGGCACATTTTGCTGATTTGTCCTAATTTATGTTAGATAACCATAATATGGATGTGTATATCAGGGCGATGACTAATTTGGCTAAATAAATAAATATATATATATATATATATATTTATATATATCACAACTAACTATAAGATACAAATTTAGGGTAATATTATTAAAAATAACGACAAAATTTTCACTTTTATTTCGCAAATACAATTCTGGAATTACATAATTATTACATAAAACCCGCAATGGCGACCATTTGTTTATTAATAATGGTCTAAAAGGCAAAAATTCAATAAATCCCATGTTCAGATCATCCAGTGTTTTGAGTCAGTTATGTAATCGATTGTTCAATACAAAACTATAGACGATGACAAAGGAAGCTGAGGAAATGCCCATAATTTTGACTTATCCTCAAAATGCACTGACATATCAGTATTTACAAATTACAGAGAAAAAGTCAAAAATAAATAAATACACACCTTAGTTCACCTATTAATATAACTATGATTGTAGTAGAACAATATGACAAACTGACAAGAATCGAAAATGATGAACGAGATCAGATAGTCTATGTCTGATCGATTCTTTGTGAGAATTAATTAATTCTAAGGATCACTCGGTGACTAGGAGTCGTTGATCTACTCATAACTAGAAAAAGTGACCATCCCATGTTATTCCTCTAAAGTCGCCGCTCGCAAGCCTTCAGATAGCATGGCTGTTTCTCGTACTCATTGCCTCCGCACTGACCACTTCCATAGCACTTCCGAACCCTTTTACGCACTCCTTCTCCACATGTCTCACTACACGTAGACCAATATCCCCATCCTAAAAGTCATTAAATATTAAATTTTATGGCAAATTAACTTAGATGAATTAGTTATAAAATGTTCTTAGTAAATTTAAGTATTTTATTTCAAAACTTTAGTAGGTTAGTTTTTTTTACTAACTGACTGAAAATTGTGATATAGCTACACAACTACTGTACTTATGTAAAGTACATCAATAAAGATTTTTTAAAGATGTGTGCACAATTCAAGTGCTAATTATAATTTGAGGACATGCGTAATGTCATTTTTCTGGTGGTTTGAAGTGTCAAGATTGTTAAGGTCAACGGTTTTGCTATCCTTGCAATGCCATTAAAAATATATAAACGAGGCATTTCTGGTCACCAGATCAACAAAATTCAGGACGGGAATTCCAGTCCTGAGCTTTGGAATACTGTGATATCCGTCAGGAAGGGAGGTTTTACATTGAGCCAAACACTGAATCTTGTATGACTGCTCTATCAGTCCATACCCAATAAATGCATATATCTCAACCACCATGCCATTTATTAGCTTCAGTCTTATCCGGCTCTTTCAAGCTATTTTGCTCACCTCCCCAGGCTGCATTTCGATTTTCACACTCGCGGTCATTACAGATTACAGATTCCTTGTAATTGCCTGGGCAATTGCCTGTACGGCAATACCGCGTACGTCTCTTTACGCCGGCACCGCAACTGACGGAACATTGACTCCATGATGACCACATAGCCCAATCGCCAGATTTGGCGTGGCAGGGTTTCTCATTACAAAATTCCTGCTCACTGCCTGATCCCAGACAACCTGAACCGGAACATGCCCTGAAATAATTTTTTGAATTAGAGATAAGTTTTTAATTAACAGAAAAATGATTAAAGATATTTGAATCAGTACCTGCTACGTGACCTTATTCCCTTGCCGCATACCCTGCTACAGTCGGACCATTCATTCCAATGAGACCACTGACCTGATGAAGCACAAGCACCCTGGTTACACGATCTTCGCTCATGCGCTGATCCATCACATGGCTCCTAGAACAAAAAGTAGTAGTAGGATATTCATACAAAATACTGCATCAAAAACTATTAGGACCGACGTGATATTATAATTATGTATTGTTTTTGAAATTATTAATGTTAAACGTACCCTGTTGCATGCTCTTTGCCTAACCACAGTTCCTGGACCACAGGAAGTGGAACAGGTGCTCCATTCAGCCCATGCTGCCCACACTCCTACTCCATTACAGGATCCAGCATCGCAGTATCGTACTTCGATGTTTTTGTCTATAAGAGCAAATTCCATCTAACAGTAAATTCGCAAAATAAATAGTAATATGCAATGAAATTGTTAATATGGCTTTGAACAATTTTATGTTAGCAAAGACTTGAAAACTTTACATTTTGTTAATTAATTAAACGTTAAAAAAGCGTCGCCTAGCTGTTGGGTTAAAGTGTTAGTCATTAGTGGGCACCTTTGTAAAGCGTTCTGTGCACTCCATCGTCTTCAGAGTTCTTCTCACCCGGACAATCAAAAGCCAGTGTGTGCTGAGGAGTGACACATTTCCTATATCGTGCCTGTGAACCTCGACCACAAGTCACAGAACAAATATTCCATTCAGTCCATGTTGTCCAAGAATTACTGCCTGTCGTGGGTAGTACAGGACAAATTTCCGATGCGCATTGTTCCGTCTCTGTTTCTGAACCATCGCATCGCCCTTTAACAGAACACGAACGAGACCTGCAAATCTTTTTATAGAATAAGAAATAATACCTCAACCCATAATATGTAAATATTTAATTATATCAACTACTATATACGTATGTTGATATGAAATTAAAGAAAAATAGTACAAATTGCTATGTATGTAATTTCTTTAAACTACCCCAACCTTTTTCTATATCCACCTCCGCATGTAACTGTACAAGTGGTCCACAGACTCCATGTTCCCCAGTGTCCTTTCCAAGAAATGGAAGTAGGTTCTGTTGGACAAGTTACTGTCGGACAAGAAAGGTCGCGTCCAATAAGTGCGTTATTTGAACAGGAAAGTGGCTAAAATGAGTTAATTTTCTTGATATTTGAAAAAAATGTCATGTTAATATCACCTATATATAATGCTTATTGCCAATGTTTTTCTTTGGTTTTACACACTGCCGTATCTCGACCTTCGTCTAATTAAATAAGCCTTTGGAATTAATTCTATTAAAAATTATCGATTATATAAACTAGGTTATTCATAGTAATAGTACGTTTGAGTGTAAATTATATCTCTACAATAAGTCACTACTTTCCATTGACTGAAATTTTGCATAAAATTTCCTGATACTATAATTTCAAAAGTATTCTAAGAAATATATACTCTAACTGGAGATCTTCAAGCTATTATTAGTGATGTGCAGCACAGGTGATTACAAAAAAGTAATAATATAGTGAGAGATGCACCATGCATTCTCCGTCCAAACAATAACGATCGTATCCGCACGATGTCCCATCGGGTAGATTGTCTCCGAAGAATCGGTAATTTCTTTGACTTCCATATCGATTTATAACATCACAGAACACCTATAACTAAGGGATAAGGTATCGAAAATAGACCACGATGTTTCTAACAAACATTGATGGTACTAAGTGTAAACTCGCAATATTCATACTTGGGACTTAAATACAACCACAGAAAATTTACTGATTGCGCGTTATATTCCATCATCGCTTGTTCAGATTTCTTTCCGACTCTTGTAACTGATAACAAAAGTGCAGTCTCCAAGTTATTGGCTACTTTACCTGTTTTGCCGACCTGTACCATAGATCATTTACTTTTTCGCTGTTCAGCTTATTTCAATGAACAAAGTTATTCAAAAGGTGTATCAGTAACTGAAACCAAAGGTTAGAACTATCGCTCTTGTCTAAATTAAAATCTAAAGCGAGATAATGGAGATGATCGTTACAGTATTATACTCCCTAATCAATTTAGTACAAGGTCATATGAATAATTATCAGCAGAGAATTTTAATTGTTTGATGCAGTCATCTTTGGGAAAAGCGTGAACGTCAGAAAATCCCCAAGATTGCAAGTATAGAACACTATTGCGCCCTCTTATTACAGTTGTTAGCGAGAATGTGTATCTCATTCTCGACTTCTTTCGTAGGTCAAAAAGTCACATTAATTGATTCGAAAGCAACGCAGCGAAACGACAATTCGGGTTCATCGCGTACAAAAACAAGCACTGAAAAGACTGTATAAACTTTGGAAGCAATGCCCGCATAGTTGTTTACTTCTAGAATGTGGCAAATGATCTCACTAGGTAAACACACATTGATGTTATCAAAATTTTACCCATGAATCTTGAAACATGACTGGTAAGTTTATGTATTTGCTCAATCACCTTTATTTCACTTATTTTTGGGTTTAAGAGTATCATTAGTTTTTGATTGTTAGATAAAATTGTAAAAGAAAGCAACCTTGCATGCTCTTTGTGGATATCGATTGAGTTGACTTCCAGTACCAGTTAAGTCTTGATCGTTTTTGACTTTTTTGTGCTCAGTGCATTTTTCAGAGATGTACTGTAATCCACGGTATAAACAGTAGAATCGTTATCGTAGTTTTTAAACTTTTGTTTAAAGTGTAAACTTCGCAACAATGGTTTTGCGAAAATTTGGTGACTGATCTTTTCATATAACACATGCACGTAGAAGCCAAATACGTAGTTAAACAAAAATGAAACGTGCCTCATCGACAGTCTGATTTTGTCGGGGGCAAGACTTATTACAAATGATTGCTTGCACAGTTGATCCGACGCATTCATCACCTCCATTAGCAGGATAAGGATTTGAACAAGTCCTTCTCGACATAGCCAAGCCTACACCATCAATAATTGGATTGCATGTACATTGGTTACAATTTGGAGTCGACCACACAGAGAAGCCGCCATCTACTTTCTAAATTACTATGATCATAATTATGCAAATAAGCAGTAAATCTAGATTTAAAGTATTACTTTTGGTTCAGACCATCCCGGTGGCAATCCTGGTGTTGAGTGGGTTACCGTCTTAATCTCGTTCGTGGTTGGTTGGGAACTAGTAGAAGAACCACCTGACCACGGAACACATCGTCCAAGTTGACACCATTTATTCGGCCCGCAAAATGTACCTGAATACTTAAATTTTAATAAACCGTTATACCTAATTAAGTTATGGTAAGTACCTTCAAGAGCGGGGTGGGACGTGATGATTCGTCCGAATGATGTTTGTCCACACCACATCATGTAGCAGATCCCATCAAATGAGTCTTGTCGTGGAGTAACCTTTAAATTCATAGATATAAGAACTGGTTGGCCATAGTTTTCTCCTCAAATACTTTAGAGTTTTACTGTTTCCAAAACTATTTTAGTACATATTTTACCCTTGTTTACTTAATTTCAAGATATTAGCATTATCTTTGTTGATGACGTTCTTTATTATTGGTTATCTATTAGCCTCCACCATCGTTTATCTCCTCTTCATTGTCCACAAGGTGTAGACTTTCTCATCAACTATTCAATTAAACATTTTGCTTACAATAGAAATTCTTGTCTGTTAATTAAAATAATACCGAGAATTAAAGCATAATATTCTATATAAATAGTCATTTTAGATAATATTCATCAGTGTTTGTAAGTATACGTTTGAAAAGATCGGTGACAAGATTCCGTTAATGAGATGTGCGGGGGCCGCAAACTGTGTGCGATAACCGAAAATCACTTCCTCGCATTATCCGATTAATATTTATCGTTATGCATATCGAACAGCTGTAGATGAATACATTTGTATGAGAATTTCACGCCTAATGATTCACTTTGAAAGTATAATGAGAAAGTGTAAGATATTAGTCCAGTGTGACTAAGTCAACATAACTAACAGACCTGCTGATAACCAACACCATGCATCAACTCGCATTGTAGATTAGCATCGTACACCTGGCCCGGCTTAGAATTCACCGGAATTGATAATTTCATTGGCATATTCGATACTCGAAGACAGTTTTTACCACGAGCACTACAAAATTTATAATATATTATACTAATTTCCAGAAATTTCATGTGAGTGAAATTTAGAATAGAACTTACTCAAGTCTCTGTAAAAATTGATGATAATCTCTAAGTGAACAGGTAGACCATGTAACTTTCCCTGGTCCCAATGAAGAGCTCATGATATGCTTAGACGGGCAATACGGTTCGTCATGACGCATACCGACACTAAAAGACTAGATGAATTATTTAAGAAAATACCGAAATATTTTACAGAATAAAACAAAAGGAGGAAATAGAACTTTCGGTTAAAATCAACGACCAATATAATCAAGTAATTTCGTTTTATGATCTGCAGGAAGACCTCTATATGACTCCAAACGGTCCTTGAAAGTACATTCAAATTGCAAAGTACACATTTGTTATGAGTAGGTGGAAGGAATAATGGAAACCACTGTCACCATAATTAATGGAATGTATTTAATTTAATATTCCGTCGTTTGTATAGCCATGTGGAAAAAATCACCTCCATAAATTCAATTTCCTTTATTCGTCACAAGGAACCCTATTTTAATGGGTTGTTTGTGCATTTCACGTGTCGATCTACCCACTCATTCACATCTTGATTCCCGTTCAGCAGTTCCCTGCTTATCATAACATGCCCAATCCTTTTTAGGATTGGCGTTACGCGGCGGTCAGATCGAGAGACACTGATCAGGAAACTAGAGCTCAAAATAAGAGGCAAATTTAGAATTAAAGATATTCCTCCTACCTATGGCCAAGTTCATGAGTTCCAATGAATGCTGAAGTGAAGTCAAGACCTTCTGCGAGAGTGCAAGTATTCCAAGGATCGCACATTCCATCTAAGCGTGCAATACCAGATATGGATCGCGATCCAGCTCCTCGATGTATATCA
Organism: Heterorhabditis indica; assembly: GCA_020740425.3. Lineage (NCBI taxonomy): Eukaryota > Metazoa > Nematoda > Chromadorea > Rhabditida > Heterorhabditidae > Heterorhabditis > Heterorhabditis indica. The sequence goes on from JAJAVP010000050.1 coordinate 1,113,779, forward strand.
TACCTGAAATTTGTTTCAATTGGATGTCAAACCCTAAGTAGAGTACACTTAGTATATAATATGTATGTTAATATTATAGTGTGCTGTGAAACTTTTTACTATATATGCAGTTAAACATAGATATCTTTAGTCGCTCAATAATTAATAAGTTTTGCATACAACAATAAATAAAAATTGCACAAAAAATCAGTCAGTAAATAGTAGAAACTGGGATAGCGAAACAGTCATCATCATAACTAATGGCGGAATATATTGGATGGATAAAAGGTTTGAATAAAAATAATCCGAAAAGTCAAATGCCATATAATGACGCTTACCCAGTGAGCATTATAGCGTGATCCCAGTCTCTCACACCCAGATTTCGTTGATATCGACAGAAACGGTCAAGATACATTTGAGCGTTACCGTGGTTATGAAGTTGACCGGCAAGAGCTCCCTTAACAATTATAGTTCCTTTATTAATATTTGTATTATTTCAATTTTAAATTTTAAAGCAATTTAAGATTGATCCAATATGAATTTTTTGATGAGATGAATATATTGAAAAAGAGAGACCAAGAAGGACAGAGGGGAACTCGTTTTACGTAATAATAACTTACAGGTTGGCTAGTGAGTACTTCATAACGGATAACCCTAAAGGTTAGAGGCGGTGTAGCAGTAGGCTGATAGTACATTATTTGAATATTGTTCAGAAGAGTAAGAGTATAATCTTGTAGTTTTCCATGTGCTTGTCCTCCGTATTTGTTGCTAAAATGTCGCCATAGGGTTTCATCAACGAATACCGCTAGTTCGACCTTAAAGTAATTATTGATTGAAAGGATAATTCGGTTTTTATTATTGTTTTCTAAAAGTTAATTATTTAGATGAATTCTACGTACAATGAGATCACTTTGCTGTTGTAGGTGTTGTCCAGTGACAAAAACATCCTCGAAAATTGCGGAATCATCTTCCATTAACTGATCCTCCGTTACAACATTATCTAAGCCACAGAAATCCTCAATTGGCCCGAGTGATTCTCGCTTGTAAACTATATGAACACCATTTTCTGAAAAGGTTTAATCTAAAAATATAATCAGCGACTATACATTGAAGAAAACTTCTTAAGTAAAGTTGTGCCTATTATTTTTAAATTACATCTAACTTCTATTTATTCATTATTTAAATTGTAATAGAGTTTAATTTATAGAAGGCAAACCATTTTCTGATTGTCTCTTACTCCGATGCGCATGTTTATCAGGAAAAGGATGAATGACGTGAATACCATTAACGTCAATAATCGTTCCTTTCTGTAAAATTAACACTAAACTTTTCATTGACGTGTTTATGTATGTTTATTGTCATTATTTATTTTTAGCTTTCCGATTGTAAGTGTTAAATTTAATACAAGACTTTATGTTAAAGTGATTAAATGGTGAAGATTAATATGAGAAATTAGCACTGCAAAACTACTGTTCACTTTCGGAAATCCCAACAATCAGAATGTTTTGTTCGCTCTCGTATTCGTATGCCAGCTATGCATTATAAATCATTACATCGTAGGTTGGTTTCAATGTTTTTACCTTGAGCAACAACAGAGGCCTTGACACGCTGCTGGCTGTTGTTTCTCTAATTTGCACGCAAAACTGTTATACTTAACTACTTACACAGAGGCAGACTATCGGAAATGCTTACGATCACCTCCTTCCGCATCTCTGTTTACCATCTCAAACGTTCTTTAGCAGTTCCAATAACTTCCAGTTAAATCATTTTCCCAAGAACGTTTGACACTGTCACTACGCTTCACTATATCATGTTTAGATGAACTATTTTGACATAAATTTCAACTGACAAGCTGAACTTTATTCTCATAGATGACTGGCTAAAGTGATGACGAATGTATGAAGGTTCTATCTAAACATCCATAGTGGTGCTACATCCTAATTACGCAATGCAAATATCGTTCCACACATCTAGTGGTTTTAAATGGGAAAATAAAATAGTGCCTAATTACAGCTAATGTTCTGGTGTTGAATAAACTGATTAGTTTTCCTCAATCAAAATATTAAAGTAGAGGTATTCTCTAGGCTTCCCTCTCATCGATTTTATAATTAAGTTTTTGTACGTACGCTAATGGAGGAAAACTAGCAAATAGGTTACTAAACGGTTAGTGACCGGTATAGATTTTATGGCGATTTCGAATAGAGTCATTAAACACTTGCGAAAGCATAAAATTCTGAAACTGCTAACGCTAAAGAGACCAGCACACTTACAATTCGACCATCACAGTTGCTGATTGCGGCATAGGTGTCGTTAGAAATAAATTGATAGTGACAATTTTGAGGTCTTTCATTGACTATGAGACGACCTGGAATAAAGCAAAAAAATTAATCCTGCATTTGAAAATACCTGTGATTTATGATTAATACAAAAATTTTTATTTCATAGGGAAAATTCAGTATTGTTATCTAAAAAGAATTAAGAAAAAATTCGAGCAAAATAAGGTGGAAATTAAAGAGGTAACTTTTGAGAATTTCTCTTACCTCCTTTTCTTTCATTTCTATACACCATTGTCATATGTTCTCCTATCATTCGACCCAAGGTCGGTGTGAGTCTGAGGTTGAAGTCTCGACCATATAACTGGAATCACCCATTAGACACCACACGACTGTATAATGAGGTTGTTACATACACGTATCGTACGAGAGATTACAAAAGCCATGCTTGGCATTTTATAGCTGTTTAGTGATTTTACTATTGATTTTCTCTTGAAAAATTTCCCAGCGTAATTAAACTCGCCTGAATTTCCATTTTATCTAAGGACCCATCATCATTGTATGATAATTTTGGGAAAACCTCTTCATATGACGGTACTAAAGAAAAATTAATTTAAACATTAAACTTAGAAGTATAAAGAATACAAAGCACCAATACTCACCTTCGTCATGCTTTGTGACTCCAAACGTATATTTCAATTCATTTGGTGTGAAGAAGTGAACGACAGAAAGTGTTCCCTGAGATATTGCAAAAGCAAATTTAACTTCTTATCACAATATTTTATTTTTGTCTCAAGAATTTACCTTAGAGTCAGAAGATAAAATACAAACAGTTTTTATAGTAGTTTTGCAGTCAAAGGTAGTCGTTTGTCACTTCCGCAATCAATTTGTCTTCATTTTTACCTATTTGGAATCGGCCAGTTAACGTATATGTCTATCATGTTTCAACTATTAAGTATGACTGGTTATTCCTACCTTTGCACCATAGAGAAGTCTCAACAATTAACCCGTAAGAGTAGCAATTTAGATTAAAGCAGGCTTTAAGGGTAATGAGATTAGTTAAAGTTATGAGAGTTGAAACCGATATACGGATAAAAATCCTGCTCATTTTTTTGTTACATCTTTAGTTAGATAGAACAGAGGAACGATACTGGGCGGCCAAAAAATCACTCGAGACCGCTATCTTTATCGTAATCTGGGTTGCCGCTTCAGTCTCTGCTTCAGCTTGACAGCTGTGTTTTACGGTTGTTAACTCAGTTCTAAACACTGCCACCCAACATACAAAATATTTGTATTCTTTTCAAACTAAATTCGCATTATGTCCAATATAAAAAACAATTGTCTAGTATAATATATCAACTATAGCTAATTTTCCCACGAAATTCAAATAGTGCAATTGGAAGACGAATCATGTTCTTAGCGTCTACATGTGGCTAGTTTTCATCGATATAAACACTCATCTCTAGTGGCTGAAGACAATGAAACCGCTTATAGTTGAATCTCTGATTTTCTTGTCCATACTTATAAAAATACTTGAACATTTTAGATATTAATTTTTACCAACACTCTAATAAGTTCGTATTTTAAGAACAGCTGACCTAGTGAATATTGCAGTAACACTAATTTTAGCATCGTATTCAAATGGAGTGAAAAACCTGACTTTCACTGTCTAGTTTGAAAGTGAATCTATGCTTGAGACTGTTGCGAGCATCTCTAATTGCTTCCGATTATCGTCTTAGACTCCATATGGAAGGTCTTGAAGGTATACAGTGAAATAACCTTTGGTAGGTGACACTGAACAATGATATCATACACGATACCGGCAAGTTGTTCCTAGCACCTATTTATATGTAAATATTTAAATATAAACATGTCTATATACAATTCTAATCACTGAAATACGACTATTTTCTCGATGCTAAGTGCATTCAGCCAACTACCAAAACCAGTAACACCAAGGAAGAACAAGTACTCAAGTTGTCCACTTAGTCGATACTGCTTTTTAAAAAAAATGGTAATTGAGCGTTGTAAAAAGTAATTAATCTTTGCACTTAGCAATCACTATTCAGTATCTCGTAAACTCAATTCTTGAAAATATATTCAACGTTGTCACAGTTAACTGATCCAAAACTTCTTACGAAACGGGACCAACAGTTTTATTACAGACCTATTGTAGAAATCCAATTTCCGGGCTAAGAACAAAGTTTTGCTACTGAATCGCCGCATTTCGTTGAAACAAAGCGAGCGTCGAAAAAAGCAGGACAACGAGAGAGATACGAAGGTAGTTGGCGGAAGAACTTAAGCCATCGATTGGATGAATTGGTCAGCACCATCATCAAGAGGTTAAACTTCTGGAGTCTTCATTCTCCATTTAGAATCGATCAATACAAAAACTATAAATTTCTATTAGATATCCTTAAATTAGAAAAATTTAAATCATGTCATTCTACTATTTAAATTTAAATGGAATAGTAATGAAATAATCATAAGCCAATAAATAATTGTTTATAACTTATTTTCACATATACTATCCACTTTTTCGCTTCCTATTAGCATTAGTCTGAAGTGGCAATTTAATCATTCGTCCTTCTGCTTTTAAAAGAGTATCTTATTCGTTGTATAAACTGAGCCCTGCTGATTTGGAGGCGTTCTAATGATGTGACAAGACAAGTTTAATGGTTAGAACATGTGTATATGTTTAACCCATTAATGATCATACGAAAAAGGTTCATGTAGAAGAAGGAATAGCCTCAAGACACAGATTGGTCGCTGCAATCTTATGAAGAAAGATTGAATGGTTTGAAGGTTGTTTTCACGTATTTTTTAGCTACTGTTTATGGAAGACTACTAAAATATGTAGCCTTTTGGAACTATATGTAAATATCTTATTCAATTAGTCAAGATAGAAAGAAAGTTTCTGCAGCATATGCTGCACCTGAATAATTGTCCACTGTCAAAAATGGTTTACATGTCAATTACCTACATATAGGCTTATGAAGCATAGATAGTAGCAGTTATAACCCAGATTTTAACTCTATACATTCTAAAAATATTCTACAAGTCTCAATGTAGTGGAATCACGTTTTTTATCGCGCCTTTCACGACCTCACGCATTGGCTTGGTAAATAGTATGGAACCCCGGTTTGGCGCCCAGTTGAAATCAAAATCCGTAAATTCTCGATAGCCCCATCAAAAATAGAAACGCTTAAAATAGGATAGAATTTTTCCAACTCCTTAGTTAATTTAGTTGAGATTTGAGCGAAAGATTTAGGAAACAGGAACACCCTCCATTATTGTAGTTTTAACCATCTCTTAGCTGATATCTTTTATTTAGCTATACAAATATACCCCTTGTTTAACCCCAATAATTAGTTTTTCAATCAAGCAATTAACTTCGGGGACCGTAGCTGACAGCAACAGTTCTCAATCATCCATTAGTTTTCCGAATTTACCGTGCAAACTATTAGTTCCCCGAAAATCGAAACTTTCCTCGTTCCATCGCCTGTTTCAGTTGCTCTCAGATTGTCTCTACTATTGTTTTGCAAGGCATCGTGTAGGACCGAATTGTGGAAGCAAAACTGCATTAGCCAATTTTTTCATGCTAACAACATAGATACTGTTAAATGATAAATTATTACAGCGTCTGATAGGAAGACTCTGCGAATTAACCAGACCGTAGGAGCGCCCTTGACAAAATCGCGAAAAAGAGAGAATTGATTGCGTTCTAATGAAACTATCGAGCAAGTCAAGGTTGGGTCCCTCTAGCACCATTGTTTAAGCTCACAGCATTATTAGTGTTGACGAAAATCACTGAAGCTAAATAATAGTTGACTATTAGTAAAAATTAATACATAAGAATGCTTAAACCAAGTGGACTAGTTTGTTTATGATGAACTTAAATGAGATTATTCTATCTGTCACAGTTCCTCCTTAATCCCGTTTGAAGCAGCGCACATTCACCTTGACATGCCGCTTAGCACAGTGCGCATGCAATGAGAGACAAGTTTAGAGACGTGGGAGAAAACGCTATCAATCAACAATGGTCAACGCAACGCACTATGAAATATACAACTGGCAACAAGGAAAATAATGTGGCATAAATGAGTTAAATCTTAGTAAAAGCTTCACTCACCTGAAGGAACCAGATGCTGAGTATCAGCGAAGAGTGCATCGAGTTAGACTGTCAATTTGAATCTAGATTAAAAGCGAAAAAGAGATAAAATTGGCTGTAGGCCAAGAGTGAGGGACGGCCAGAGGCAAAACGCCCTTAAATGGAGAGGCTAGACTCGGCCGCGAAGGGGTATATGAGAGGGGGCGGGACCGAGGGGGCGCCGGAAACACCCACAGGGTACGGTAAGCAGACAGCGACACTAAAAGTGAGCGAGAATCAGCAGGGATATCTGTAGAATAATAGTAGAATTGTTGAATACTAATTTCCAACTATAAATATTTAATAAAGGTCAACACACTTATTATGATTATAGAACGAATTACAAATTTACTTATAGTATGTGAATTTATAGGTAAGTTGTACGATTAAGGAAATATTTATTACGTTTTCACTAGTTACAGCACTAATCGCAACACATTAGAAAATTCACAATGAAAAGAGAAAAAGATTGATATCACAGATAGCAGAGATATCATTGGTTGAATTTATAGGTCATTCAAACCCCACGGCAAACAAAAACAAATAAACTAAGTAGAAAATTAGTAGAACGGTAAATAATATGAATAAATTCATGAACTTTTTAGAATCTAGGAAAAGAGCTAATATTTAATTGCATTAAACAAATGGTTTGCACTAGGTGAAGCATAGCTACTACACATTAATTTTAGCAGATAACTTGGAGCTTATTGCACATTGAGGTTATTGTAATAAACTCAAGCTAAAAATCGTGTGTGAAAAACTAAAATGACAAACAGTAGGAGGGAAGTTAGAAAATTTAAATGGGATTTCTTCTGTGCCATAGAAGTGCGATCATACATCTTAACTATTGTTGAAAAAAAAGAAAAAATAAAGTGTAATAAAAATATGCCAACTGACCCGTGATGCAATCAACTACGAAAGGTCATTACCGGTTTTGTACCTCTTAACGAGTTAAATGAAAAATCAATCAAGGAAATTATTTTTTTAGGAGATATTTAACAATTAATTATGTTAATTTATGTGTTTAATACTATTAAAACCATATATATGTATGAGAAGATAGTGAAAAGTAAATTTAACAATATTTGAGAAATTATATGATGTGATTTAGTATGTGAGGGCTTCGAGAAGTCTTAATGCAACGCAGAATTGATACAATATCTATCGGCACTAGGCGTGACAGCAAGATAATTGGATGGTAAAAATAGCGATCAGAAATACTACTGAATGCTACTGGATTCATACTATCATTTTATTTCTTTGCCCTAAAAAGAATAGATAAACACAAACTGTTCACGCGTACAAACAGTGTCAACAAATGAACGGTCTAAATCGGAGCCAAACTAAAATCAACCACAACTCTATAAAAACATCACAATCATTTATTTTTAACCTCGAAGATCGTTAAAGCTACTGTTAGTGTTGCAGCCTGTTTCAGCAGAAACAATGAGAGGGCTGGGATGAGTGTCTTAGTCCGCTCCGATCGTAATACGACTAGTGAAAGTTGAGATATAAACTTGTCATACCCAAAGACGTAGAAACTCACGTTCAAAACGGGAGAATTCGCAGCAGATAAAAACGGTGACGAGAGGTGATCCGATCCGAAATGGCTTTTTAGCTCAGGGAAGTCGTTCCAACAAAGTCATTAAAGGTATTTGAATCGGAATCATTATTCAATGAATTTTCTTTATCCCTCTGAGTTATTTTAAATGAATAAACTTATTTTATTTAGGCAACATGAACTAAATGAATATTGTTTTGGGCAGTAACACCTATATTTATAAATATATGTATGAGAATTGAGTTATCTTGAATTAACTTTGGCCGTGATGCTATCTGCCTACTGACCTCTGAACTAATGGCTAAACCGGTTTACGGCAATCATCAACAATAAGAGAGCGTTAAGTTAATGATTTAATGCCATAAAATAAGACTAAGTTCCGTGTTTGATAATCCTATTTGAAATATTTCTTATGGCACCACTCTATGATTGGAAGAAAACTAGTGGCAATAATTGCATTCGGATTTCTTATACTGAAAAATTTGAGAACAGTCGATGACACGTTCGCTTTTTATAATGAACTATGTGAGGTTGTTTGTGACTGATCACCAGATATGTTTAATAATTTTCCCCTTCACACTATATTCTCTTTTTACCGGTATTAGCCTCTCATGATAAAACAATTGTCACGTGTATCCCTCCTCGACCGCGCCCTATTTTCAATTATAGCAGTGGGCGGATAGTTTGCGTGGGAGGAGTGACCGCTATTTTTCTCCACTATAAGGTACTAAATTCCTTCACATTCATATAACCTTTATTTTATGTCTTTCGGAAGCTATGCAATGGACGGAATTGTATCGTGGCGACCTATAGAAAAGTTCGAATTCTGATGTACGCATTATGCAAATTATGCAAATATTAAATTAAAATTATTATGATTTCTGTAACGTTCATACCCAAAATGCATACTAAATCTGAGACGCTAGCATTATATACCTTACATTTTGCCTTAAAATACTAGGGGAAAAATTGACCATTGCTGAGAATTTTGAACCTTAAAATCAGCGAACTTTGAATTCATTTACAAAGTGCACCTTTTGGATCACATGAGGTGAAGTACTTCGAGTGACAGGTTTATTATATTGGCTAACTGATGGTGAAACAGTATCATTAGGTTCATAAAGAGTTGATTCTTGAATTGCAAGAACATCTGTAACAACTGTGTAATTTATGTTAGGATTGCATGCTTTGGCTAATAAATTTCACGGACTCTTCTGCATTATTCCCATTTTGTTTCAACTGACACTTTTATGGTGATCGTTTGTTAAAAATTGTCGGTAGACGATGGGCTGTAGATTAATGCATAATGTCGTTTATGGTATTTTGGAAAGATCCAAACATGAAATTATTGTATTACAAATTTTACTGGCCCTGAGAAGACTGATATAATCTTTGTAATGACGACAGACAAGTTTTTTCTTTGATCTCAGCTTATAATTCCAAAACCTATACGCTAAAACACCGTTAAGTTTAAGAAGTTTCCACATGTTATATGATGAATAGAACTCATCGGATTAAAAGTATAATTGGAGCGAAGATTGTTTGATGTTCAAAAGAGACTTGTCTTGCACACTAGAGACCCTATCGATAAACTCTTTTCTTTATAAATCAGTCAAATGACCTTGAAAAACTTTAGAAATTAATAGTATCTTGCAAGATCTTTCTTCCGGCTTGTGTCCATCACCGTCGCACCATCTGCCTGAGAAAGGCTGTTCCCCTAACGAGTCAGTACCCAAGCTGCACTTTGCATTGACCCCTGCCCAAAAAAACATAGATGAAACAACCATCGCATGCACACAAAGTCACTAGACTTGTCATCTTCCAGTCCTCTGTGGTCAGTTTCCGACATGACTAAACATTTACGCTAAATATAGTATAGACATGCAAGGGCAACTTTTACCAATGTTTGTAAAGTCTGCTGATTTATTGGTAGTGAAATAAGTTTACTACTAATTTAGTTATTAATAAATCACACCTTGTAAAGTCTGGAAATTATATATTAGCAGACAGTAAGTACATTTTACGAGATAATATCTTAACGATGAGCATTCATTCTGATTCATGATAGGTACTTGAAGGGTTGTACTTGTCACCTCACTTTAATAGATTGAAATCTGCACTGAATGGCTGCAACTGTGTTCAAGGAAATAATTATTTGTACCGAAATATGCATTCGGAAACCAAAATAGAAGGTGTGAGCAATTCACGGATGAGGCGTATGAAAATTTTAAAGTGTTCTGTAAAGTGGCTAAATTTAAGCAATAAGTATCTTAGAGGCCTAGTGTTGAATTGAAAACTAGAGTATCAGACGTGTATATACAGATAATATAAGCAATTAATGGAGTTGCGAAGTGAGCCTAGCAGTATTTCATCATTTTAAGAAACATTTGTTGTCTGCATTCAGTTTCGCCATTTCGCTTGTACTTTCCACGTGATTTTTCAAAAAAACACTAAATTAACTGTGTATTTATAGCCCAAATTATGTCGCAAATAGAAAAGTCGTGTGCAAACCAATCTTTTATAACAAACTCGTTGCATAGAATAAAGCAGGAAAGATCATATATGGCAGCATAACTGAAGTTTAATAAACAAACGATTGATATTCGGATATTATGAATCACATGCTTTTTCCTAGATGAGATCATGGACAACTGATAGGAGATGAACAACTAGCGAAATTACAAAATGTAAATGCAAATTAAGATGAAAGTGACTAGAAACGTGTACTATGCAAGGTTTCTCTTAAAGAATACCTCGATCGCAGCCTATGAATTGATTATATACAATGATTATAAATAAATATAAAATTGTAACCTATGTCATTTGTGGTTGATCTCTTAGAAGACAGCATCGTCAGCGAACAATGTAAACAGTTAAACCACTAGAAATTCAAATGTATATGTGGACGAGAATAAAATTTGGAGCTAATTGGTCTGGTGATGAATTTCTTGTGATTATCATTATATGGAGAATAATATTAAGTTATCATGCATCTACAAAAAACCCTTAAACACATCTCATATCTATTATCATATTTAATCTTAAGTGATTATGTCACATTTAATATAATAAACTCGTTAATGCAAAAATTACATGTAGTTATTGGTTGGCGACACTATAACTCGTCGTCGTCGGATTCTTTTCTTGTGCAATAGCAGGCCAAACCAACGAGGATGGCGAAGAAGAACAGAGAGCAGAAGGCAAGCATAGCAGTAGCAAACTAAAACTATATTGATGTTAAAAAACAATACCTTTTTTTTTTATTACTCTCGTTTTTTATTTTTTGTTGTTTCAGTCCTCATTAGTTGTCACCGTTGTAATGTTTCTTTTACATAAACAGAATTTTAGAAGTAAGTCTACCTCGTTATTTTTTTGCGAAATTTCTAGTGTTCTTATATAATTGATGACGCACCACAGTAGCTCCAGGGATTAGTCAATTTTTACAATTTTAAGAAAATGAAGACTGAAAATGGGGTCACGCATCGTATGATTCAGCCTGTATGGTGATGAACCAAAAGGGCAGTTAAAAGTGCAAAAAAAAGCTGAACAGCCTGCTTTGTTTATGGGGTCTAACACTGAATTACGCTGCAGAAAACTTCTGAATTTGATTTATATTCGTATATTATACTGTTTTTTAAAATTTTTCAATAGTAAAGCATATTCAGGTGCCAAAATATCTAATTACTATTTACTCTAAGTCTCAATATCAAGTGTTTGGCTACTATTTCTTTGCGACAAACAGTTAATTAACAGATAAATATTATGTTCCAAACAAATAATTTTCTTAGGATTATTCATTTCTATACTCAGCAAGCAGAATTGTTTTTATTGATTATAACCTTAGAAGCAAATTAAATATTAGAATTGAAATGGATCCTGAGTTTACAAATACAAACTATTTTTGAAAAAATACTCTAACATGCAATCACTGCATATGATAAAATTTCTTGTTCGAAATTAATTTAAAAATAGTGATACATGGTCTTTTGAATTTAAATTTATATAATGTAGCAAAACCTACCTGCCAATTACCAACGTCTTTGTCCAGCTGTGCTATTCGTTGAAGATTCCCAACATCAACTGCGTCAAGAGAACGAGCATACCAGTTCCAGAATACATGACCCTCCCATCGGTAGCCAACCTATAGGAGAAAAATAAGATATAATTATTTTCACATAGTCCACAGCAGCCTCCTTTAATTACCTTTTCCCTTGTAAACTGCACATTAAATAATGTTAAAGCAGAATCCACTTGCATGCATTATAAGAGGTTTGTATTAATTCCTATCTTTTACTCCTTACTTCCATACTGGGACTATCCGTAATTGACAAATAATTTAACTCGTGAGCATTAGTCGAAGTCCAGTTGAATGCAAACCCAGAATGTTCGGGAGTTGGATTACTGAAGTTATTTTATAAAGTAGGTTTTCTGATATCTTAGCCATTCAAATAGAACGTCATTAGTCAATAAATATATACTCAAGAAAATAAAAAAGATAAAGTGAATAGTTTAAGAAAACTGACACATAGCGAACGAAGTTAACGATAAGTTCTGAAAATATTTCCACCACCCGCTGATCCAGTTGCCAGTTCATATCCTTACGCCGACTAAGGAATCGAGGCGTGATATTAAACAAATGGAGTTTGTCGACACCATGGAAAGCTCCTCAAATAAACAACGACTATTAAAAATGATTTAATAGAGAAGAGCAATGATCCGAATATTGTTAACTTACTATCATAGTCATAAAAATTTTCACTGATATGGTCAAATGAGTAGAGGAATACAGGAGCTTTTTGTTTTAAATAATAAGTGGCCAATCGCGAACATGGTGCATCATACCAAAAATGGGAATACATCTAAAATATAGTTAGCGTCTAAGTTATTAAAATAATAGATTGCTCCAATTTATGCATGTGATGGTATTTTGTATTAACAAATATTATAGTAAACACGCCCACCTTCAATATGGAATTAAACAGTATCTCCTCTGAAAATGATGGGTCCACTTTAGTCCACACGTATTCCGCTTTACAACCTTGGGATATAAGACGGTGGTTCTGGAACTGTTTGAACCCCATTGTAAGGTTATCCACTAACTTCTCTGCTACCTGCGTAGAGAGATCACTGAAGTTGACGTTTTTCTCGTTTAGAATCACTGAAAATAATTAAGATAATGATAATTAAATTTAGTTCCTCTGGTTTTCTGTATAAATTTATATGCTTAAAAATTAAATTGGTTTATTTTCTTTGCATCGAATTCAAGTACTCACATATTCTTAATGAGCTTTCATCTCTGGTTGTTCCAATCATCATTGGGACTTTCTTCCTATGCTTAGCAAGATCTTCGGGAATGTCAGGAATCACACCTCCTGCTCCATCTACGACGGGAACAAATTCTTGGTAGTCATCCCAATGCAAGCGCTATGAAAAAATTAAACTTTACTCTCTCTTTTGCACTTCTCCTTTATACTGATTTCCATAATACTTTTACTATACAATTTTAACTTAGAAAATTTAAATTTAATTTCCATTCCTGAAAATAGTTAAAATACTAGTACGTACTCTCATGAATAATTCCTATTATCCCTTTTATCACTCACTCTATAATCTAATATTTCCTCCCGCATTCGTTTACGAAAACACTCCAGTAATTCAGATGAATTAAATGATCTGGAAATAGTCAAGTACAATATTCTCATATCTAGACATCTTAAATCCTGAAGGAAAAATTTGCAGACCGTTATTAAATGATTTCAGATATAAATACGTTAGGAAACAGTTGTGGAAAATAGTTTGTTAATACCTGCATTGCATTTTCTCATTCAAAGCCCAGGTGGCGTTGATAGCAGTGTCGCGGATAATTCCTGGTTGTAGGGCCGAGCCAGACATCAAAAGAACCTTGTGGAAAAGACCTGTAATAAGATTAATTTCTAAGCAAAATTGTAATTATATAAGCAAAATACTGTTCACACATATGCAATTAGTTTAGCTTAGGCTTAGGAAACGTTCTTTTTCCAGGAAATTTAGAACTAATATTATGATATGGTCACTTTTTAGGTGTTTTGTATATCACGATTTGCCTATTGCTGTGATAGGCGTGTGGGTGTTTTGCCTACTGAACCGCCTTCATTACTCTGTGATATTCTGAACTCTTACGCCAAACATTTTGCAACTGCATTAGCTATGTCTCACTTATATTACTCAAGTAATATGCTCCAATAACTTTACATTTTGCCTTGGAATACTTATTTTAAATGCGTGATTATAATTTAACTTTCCGCATTATAGTATTCGCCGATTTACCTCTACATTTTTATATATGGTGTTTTTGAGTGTTTTGCCTAAATTTTGCTGTTCGTTATCACTGTTTCTCTTTCAAAAATAATCCTCATGATCTTTATAATTTTTAATAAATTAGGTTAACAGCACTACTTTTCTTATTACATGCTGCCGGCTTAACTAAAATTTGTTTTGTTTTTCTTTTATTACTAGCTACACTTTAAACAATTCCTTGTAGTTGAATGTCATGCCTTTACACACACTCACATTGATTTCCTCACAGTCGAGAAAATTCAGAAAAATCAACCCACTAAATCCTAAGTTATTCATACTATGAAGTCTAGGATACGCTCAGTACATGTCCAAGCATTATATACTGCATAAATGAAAATCCTGATGACTATGAGTCCTCTATGGCTTCACTTTCTTATAATAAGATTAACTCAAATTTTAATATGCTTACCTTCAGCTCTAGGCGAAAGTGCGAGGATAGAAGCGCATGCAGCGCCACTGCCAGATCCCATCAGTAGAATGTTGCCCGGATCACCACCAAACACTTCAGCATTAGCCTAAACAACTTTAACAACTAATAATTCTTTAATTTAGAATAGTATGTTACTTCTGTCAAGCAATCGCCATATAAAAGTAGTTAGGATGCCAAAAATGATTTCAGTTACAGCTAGAAAGTGGTAAAATTAGACTTTAATAAAAATATAAACTTTAGTATTGGAAATTTTTATGCTCACCTTTACCCATTTTAGAGCCCATATTTGGTCCCAAAGCCCGATGTTGCCTGGCAGTATTTTATCACCCGTTGATAGAAAGCCTTGAATATATATACATATATATCACAATGTAATGTTTGCCGATAATTTCATTTAAAACTTGAATTGAAATTAAGTTATTGCCCGGAATTAGCATTGGTCTATTTTTGGCACTGGTCTAGATCTCATCAGGCTACTCGGGTGCGTGCGCAACATGTTGTTATGAGACCGACATCCCCCGGGAAGTGCCCGAATCAATGCAGATACACACGCTCATTGGGTCCCCATAAAGCAGCTAATTGAGCTTTACCGGAAGTCATACTGAGACATCTCAACGATTTGTGGTCAGGAATTTATAATTAGATCTTTCAATTACAAAAAAAATGTTGAAGGACAGAAATATATCTTGTTTGATTCAGTAGCATTAATTCTACATAATAATTAACTCTCGTGCGTAACTTATATAAGATTAAATTTGATCTGCCATAGTTTAATCCTCAATATCTTGTTCTCCACTCAGCGGCTTTCACTCATACCCATCCTTTCTAACTAAATCATTTTCTCTTGGGTATCAACACTAATATTTCTATTTAAATAGTGTAAAATATCAGTAGGAATTAGAGAAATTACTATCAACAACTGCTCTATTCACTGGATATGTACATATTTAGAATATATCGCATTAAAATTTATTGAGTATTGACAAGGTACTTCCTAGTTTCCAGATAAAGTATTCTTTAACAACCAGTTTTAAATGTAATAACATTTAAGACCAGTCTATTTTCTATGCCTCACTCGAATGAATGAGTGGAAATTTAGTGATAATATAAGAATCTATATTTTCTACCTGTGTATACAGAGTAAATTAAAAAGATGACGAAAATAAAATATGCTACTCACCTAATGGTCCCAGCCTATAATTGAATGTGACAAATATGACCTTTCGAGAGACAAAGTTGTCAAGGATAGCTTGCTGTGGATAGTCGTTTCCACCACCTGATTGAAAGTCACCTCCATGAATGAACACCATCACAGGATATGTGTCATTAGTGTATTGATACTGAAATATTATAAACTTTAGAATTAAGATGCAAAAATGTCCCAATGCACATTTTCATTTTCAAGAGATGTACTGTTGAAAAACAGCTGAAAAACTGTTTACTTAAGTTGTATTGTAATCACAGTAGTTATGTTCAAGACTGTGCATATAATTTTATACAGGTGAAAATTACTTTTGAAAACCCGCTATCAAAAATTCCGACGAGACGGGAAGGTGTAACGTTTCAATGAAGTGTTTTTAATGTTAAAACAGAAGTGTTACCAGTACTAGAGGACACAACGAAATAATGAATAAAAGAATTTTGAAAAAGTGGATATACATACCGGTGTAGGTGAAAACACATTGAGATAAAGACAGTCTTCACTAAAATGAGCCGAATGCCTCTCGGGCTCTGTGACGAGATCATCCATTCGTTGGACACACATCGCACTGTACTGTGTCGCATTCATCACACCCCGCCATTTTGCTGGTTCTTTCGGAAGCTAAAAGATCATCCTGTCCTACTATATCTCTTTAGAAAATCTGGAACAAATATGCTTATAACGCATCTAAAAACAACCTGTTCCCAAAGGAAAATATATAAATAGTTTTACTTATATACCTCTTCCTCTTTAATAGATTAAAAAACCAGTATGCTTACTGTTAACAATGTTGAATAAACATTCGAGAAAATCGAGTGAATGAATGTTACCTGGAATCTTAGATATCCTACTGGGGGCATTGCATATGGAATGCCCTTGAATACTGTATAATCTTCTCCCTTGATAATCTATAAAACAAAACATGTAAATGGAAGTACATGTAAATTTTGATATTTGGTCATCGGAAGTTTCAGAATGTTTCTATGATGTTAAAAATATTTTTTTAGTGAAGTTCACGTTATAGTTTACTGAAAAATAGTACTTAATATAGTGTGATTTTTCCTTTAAAAAAATATATGCATATAAACTGAATCTCATGGCACGAATCACGAACTAACCAATCGCTCTCCCCTAATTGCACCTGAATTGATGGTCAACTCGAAAGGAGAAATGTGTCGGAGATGTGTTTCAGCTATCCGAAAAAGGATAAATATGAGGAGTGGCCGTAGCCATTCGCACCGCCAGAGGAGACACATCGAGAGAACTAAGGAATCATAACTATGCCTACATCAAGGGACCGTCCTGCAATGGAATCCATATAAAATAAAAGAGGGTTATAAATAGTATCCTGCTATCCATTTGTACTTTAATAATTAATCTGGTGCGAAGTTTCACTGGAATCTAGATAGATTCAGTTAGAGTCACGTATGGATCTGGCTATAGTAAGTCTAGCCAAATTTTAGAGGTGATCTTAATAGAAGGAAGTCGTGATGACTGCAGTAAATTGCAACATATTAGTTTGCCAAATATATATAACGTTCAGAATAAAATATGTGCTTATTACTTTCCTTTAAAATATGATTACTAGTAATATTCTTATTAAAAATTTAGCACGATTTCTACTAATTGAAGACTTCTTGAGCGTGTTGTTTATCATTAAACTCTAATTATTAAGTAGTGAATAGTTAAATATAGATGATTGCGTAATAGACGAGTAGAGTATAAACGTGTAAATAAAAAGTGAAGAAAAGATTTGGAGAATCAGTGTTGGCGGACATGGCGGGATCGATGGCGACAGATTTTGAGTGTGCGCGGCCAGATCCCTAGGGAGAAGGAAACACAACGACAGCCCTACACTAAATCACCACAAAATGAGACATCGCCACTAGTTGTGAATTCCAATAAGATCAGGGAACGAGAAGACAGTACAAGATATAAAGGACCATAATTACTATATATTTAGGTAGGCAGGAATGATGAACAGGCATCCAACCAGATTGAACATTTTAGATATCAATGCAAAAAAGCGAGGTCTTTGATGCTATCCGCAATGCCAAAAGCTAAAGTGCATTGAAAAGTTTCAACTAGTTTCTAAAATTGAGATCCTCCGCTTAGTGACGCAGCAACACAAAATGGACTGAATATCCTAATCAAGGGAATTTCGTCACAATCGGCCGGCATTTTTCGATGGCTGGGGCGGTCTCGATAACAGAATCGATGACTTGGATAAGAAACAAAACGGATTACGGGTAAAATGTTAGATCACCTTGAGGGTTAAAACTTTGTTTCTATCCATGATATTTATATTTCAGCAAAATCAGGATTCCAAGACAAATATTTTTTTAAGCTATTTTCTGCATATCCACGAATAAATTGGTTCACATGAATTCATATTTACACTTGTTAACCATTGTTATTTTGTTATCACGCAAGTTCTTACCAGCGACTAATTGTGTGTACCTTTGTTGATCGCCCATAATTTTCGTGAGACATTCTAAAGAAATTATTGGCTCGTACCATTCCGCGTGAATGTTTTTGTCTCTCAGTACTCTTGTTCCTCTTGAGACCCCTCTAACAAAACATTAAGACTATATAAGTGCTTTATTTTCTCTGAGAGAATCTTAACTGCGGTTTTTTCATGTATTATATTTTTGCTTCTTTATCATTTAAGATGCCGGAGACCTCCAATATTATGAATACGTATCTTATTTTGGGAAAGTTTTGTTATTAAACTATTATTATTACTTGAAATTTTTTGAAAATAAAAGGGTAGGGAAATTCAATAATAGATTCATATATAATTTCTAACTACCATTGGACGGAAATATGTTTTTTTAACGTCACCTGCCACTGTCTAGTTCCCTGGCAAGTTTATTGTTTGACGATTACTTATCTAGTCAAACCTTCTTAATAAATTATTTGTTGCCTGGTTTATGTAATATGCTGTACAGTGTTAAGTACCATTATTGTCTTCTCTTAAAAAGCAGAACAACAGAACTTTTAAATAAAAGAGAATAGTAGTTGAGTTACTGGAATAATCAACATTTCCATGTACAAACAATAAGCTGCTCTTAAAAGACCTTGTTTAGAAAATGTGCGTTTAAAGCATTTTTATATTCAAAATAGTTGGAATTTTGTATAGTTTGGTGACAAAATTTTGTTTTGTATATACATATATAGAAAAACAATTTATTCTACACTGCTAACTGTAAATGAACTAAGACGTGCAAAATGGAAGAATCAATTAACTAGTATGCACTTCTTTGTAGAAAGACAAAGATGATTGGTGAACGGGCATCGAGTAATTGTTTATCTGTCGATACCATGGAGTAAATATGCAAGCCGTGGTAATAAGATATTATTGACAGTGTCAAAATTTCTAAGCCTCCTTTCCTATCTCAGTCCAGACTGATTATCAAAACAGACGTTAGAATATTTAATCCTAAGAGAGACCGTGTAATTGCATAATTGACAAAGAATTAAAAACATGTATCCTAACAATCTTCAACGGCTGTCACTAGCGTCTGCGAATCATAAATCAATGCCAATCCATTCTTTATTTCTTTACTCATAACATCGTAATGCTACTTGTGATTACTGAGAGTGCAGAAGCTTATTAAAAGTCCACTTATATTGATCAAATTGCACATCAATATCGAGTAGATCGACTATCAACATAGAGCTTTCCTCAAGTTAATTGGACTGTAGTGAATTTTTAATTAAAATTTATCGATTTTATAGTGATACAATCAATAGTGAACCGACATAAACAGCTTACTTTTCTCGAAAACGACGGTACATATAAGTAAAATTCTATAGCAAGATGTACCTCATTGATTGACCGTTCCTCCTCCATCCTCCCGGCGGTCGCCCAGCCCATCGATCCAGCCCGGTTATTACTTACTATTTTTCCCAGCATAGGCCGCTCGCACCACTTCTTGGTCCATCCTCTCAGAATTAAACATTTTCTTTATCTTCTACAATCATTTCGTCTGTTTGTCCTAACAAATATTGATAAATATCATATTTTTGTAATGTGCAAACCTTCGAGACATATTAAATGATTGCTGGAATCCTAATTAAAATTACATATTATTCCTAAAGTCTGTTGACAATAATGTTGCTAAAGTGTTATCCCAAGCGAAAGTAATATTCCAACTTAATTAACATGGTAGTAAACAAATAAATCATGATCTATTTAAGCATGAGACAGCAACGGTTTGCTTAATTATAACACTACCCTTCTACTCCTTTGCAAGTAGGATACATAACTTTATTTAAGCTATTGAATTCTCTGTAAATATAAGCAACATTTTTCTCTGGTTAATGTCTTTCTCTTGTGCGATTCTATTATGAAATGCTCCTAGACCTTTGGAAGTTAGCAGATCTAGTTATTACATTGACCGAAATCTTTGCTCACTAGGCATAAGACTGTTTAAGTATTCTAAAAACAAACTCTCACATGAATTCTTGTATTTCAGAGTGTTGACTCGAACTATAATTGAATACTGTGAATAAACAAAAGGTGTAATCAGCGTGCATTAATATATCATATGTACATAATCATTATTTGTATTTTGAAACTATTGTAGTTTCATTAAATACTTGACGTCCTTCTAAATCATACCTGAATTGATTCCTATAATCTGCTATTGTTTTTCCTAAGTCTTCGTGTTGATGGAATACTTCAACAGGAAGTGCATTACCGACGCCCGCAAGAAAGTTCACCACAACAAGGCATCACTGAACTTCTATAAGGAATTCTGCTTTTAGGAAATCCTTGTTCCCATGCTTCCTCCCAGTTTTCTTTAATAATTTGCTTAGAAAATTACTTTATTTTTATTACTTTTAACATTTTCGACTTATGCTCATCTTCTACAATCTGATTGCTTATATTCCTTATCAGTACAAAATTCAATTAACTTTCTGAATATTATACGCAAAAATTTCTCACAGAATTTATTTTTATTGATATTTGTGTTATTATTTCCTAGGCAATACCAATTTCGCGAATGACACATGGGGTGGGACAAAAATAAGGAAATTAGTCTTTCCACTACTTTGAATTTGGAGCAACAAATAATAAGAATACGATTTAAAAACATATTTTTTGTAATTACTAGGTTGCATTATGGCTGGACGATAAATCCGCAAAATACTTGCAACACAACTTGTTTTTAATGTTCTATTAAGTGATGTATGCATAGGCTTTGTTTTCCATATCCACTCAGCCACAGGGACTTGTTAAGTATTAAATTTGATCCATCATGTTCACAGTTACCTTAGCCATCGACTATTCCAAAAGCATATCTCAGAACTGCGAATCTCTAAAGATTCCAACTAGGACAAGACTTCACTGTTCTTTTATTTGATATTTTTTCGCCAAAAGTTATTGAAAGGATATTTATATTCCACTGTAATAATGTCATGGAGAGAACCAAGATTCGTTTACCAATGGTCTGCCAGCCTTTGCAGGGAGTTTAGTTAGAAGTCTCCTCTGCCATGTCAGGGACGTTGATTGAATTCTACACAATGTGTAAACAATCACTCAGAACGCGAAGCTTTCCGTTTTTATCGAATTATGGATAGAAACAAAGTGAAAAGAGAACGAGTTTGTATGAATATGAAGGTATTTCATAGATCCCAAATGGTTGAAATGGACAATAAGTTCGTCAAAGTAGGACATTCAATTACTTCTGTCTCAACCCTACAATTTGGTAATAATGAGTTCAAGTGAATGTCACATTAGAAAATTAGTTGGGAAACATTAAGATTTTTGAGTAGTTTCTCGTCAGGCGTATACTGTAGTAGAGGATTAAGTGGTCATAAAATACAAAAAATAAGCCAATGTTTTCGCTTCGGTGAGCTTTCCATGGTATTGAAGATACCAATTATAATGTGACAAATTAGATACGTTCTGTTATTTTTGAAAAATATATCATATTAGCTATAGCAGAGATATCTAAGGATTTCGTGTTTCCTATGCTTTTGCTATTAAATGGGAGTTCTTAGCTGGAATGATACACTTTCCTTTAAGAATGGCTAAATGTGGTTCAATTTAAATTAGCAGGAAATGCACAAATGATTTGTTTATATAAGCTTGGGATATATATTTTATTTGGAACTAATAAATTCATAGAACACTCTTATTTTCCAGGAGTTTCCTACGCTTAACTACGCAATAATATCGCAAGCGACCCTTATCCTCGTTTAGAAATCTTAATCACCCGATTAAACCTCTGAATTAGTGGTACCATCGCAGTGATAAAATGGAAGGAGAAGAGTTTTCTACATAGTTTATATGACTGTTATTAATATAAGATTATATTCATTTAAGATGCAGCTTTAGTATAAATAATCACTTAACAATATTTTTGGCATAATTTAAGAGATTTCCAGCACACAGTGAATTTCGGCCAAATTGATCATTTTCAGCTATGTATGTGCCTTCATCCGTCTGTCAACCCGATGTTCATTATTTTGCCTAGATATGTCATGCATTTGATATCAGTTCATGGATGTCAACAAAACAATGTTCACGATGGGTTGATTAGTCTTCCTCCATTATTGATTCCTAATAGGCATTCAGCTTTTGAAAACGAATAGAATTCCATACCTGGAATGAGTGTGTGAACTACCATTAATTTATTTGATCATCTCTAATTTACTACCAAGCAACTCATCCCAAGACAATCTGCTTAATCCAGCTCGCAACCAGACGTCAATGGTCAGTCCGTTCTCCTGTCGTAAGCTGCTACTCATTTGCTAATTGCGCTCTCAACCCATTTAGCCTTCACAATCCAGGCGACCGCCGCTTAGCTTCTATCTCTCGTAGCCTTCCTCCGATCACTAGTTTTCCCCACTTATCATACTACTTTCATACCACTAGGAGTTGTATTTCTTGTAGCTTTCTCCGAATTATTCCTAGCTTAGTTTTCTTTCCTCATTTTTTCTGTCTACTCTCTTTATTTTTGCAGATTGACACTTAAACCATCAACGTGCTTAAATTACGAGTACGTTTGGTATAATCAGTCTATGCCTTATTTGTCTTTTAAATTTATATGCAATAGTAGATGTACTTATTATTTAATTCAAACAATTCTAGGCTTATAACCTATAGTGCTGAAAGTCTTACTAGCTAATCTATCACTTGCCAATCGATAGGATGAGAGAAACTTCCGCCATTGTAACAGAAAAATATACAATGAATAGACAAAAAACATTCAACTTGATGCCTCATGGGAAAATTTTAACAATGGAGTGAAAATTGTTATGGAACTCCTTTGTGGGCATGTCTATAAACTTCAGCGTTTTTGGCATCTCTAACATACTAGAATATTAAAATCCAATATTCTGGATGGAATCACTTTAAATATTTCGTCAGTACAAAAATAAATACAAATGTTTTAGTAAATGCAATTCCTAATGAATAACAAAATACATAAAATGAATTTTTCCAAGCTTAGAAAGAAATAAAATCGTTATCTGCTACTACGTAACTTTTATCCAATGCTTTCACTATTTCCAATTGATGACTATCTAGCTTTGCAATGAAGCCAATTAATCCAACTACGCTAGAGATCAAAAGCTGGTCTATTCATCACTTATGACGAAAAATGTCTTTTCTTTAACAAGCATTCAATGAATGTTATTTTCATATAGTATTCTTATTGACTTGGCTCAATGATTAGTTTTAGTGATAAGTAAAGTGTTGTTGATGTCGTTAACTGAGCTGCAGACAGGTAAATAGTTGTTTGCCAGCGGCCTTTGATAGTAAGAGCGCATAAAATATGTTTGTAAAGTTCATTTGAGGTAGATCAGTCTTTGCCAGTCTATGCCCCATGTAATTATCCTGCATAGTATATGTATAAGTTAATTGATTATTGTGCATTTATGTGATACTATTTAGCGGAAAGCGTTTAAAAGCTTGGACGGATAAATCCTGTTTCTTCGCCATTAAATGTCCCACAGACTATTTTACTTCTGTTTGACTTCTTCATTATATCATATATTTCCATGACTTGATTCGTAGCAACACTTCTAGTAGTTGGAATGCGCTACAATTTATCAGACCTGGTAATAGGTAAGGCATAAACGCAATTTGCTCAGCGAATGTTTACACTTCTTTTACATTCAGGCGTGTATAGCGATATATAATATCACAATAATTTGAATTAAATTAAGTAGATAACAGTGTTCACATTTAAAATGACGATCTATTTATGAGCCTGCTGCGACTGAAGTCCTAATAGTTCAATCCTCAGTAGCTCCACCCCTTCCGTCGTTGAATATCTCACAGTTATTTTCCGGCATTTCATCTTTCCTTTTCAATTTTCTACTAATAACTCTAAAGTCTCTAATATTATTTATTCAACAAAGTACTAGTGGTAATTTGTATTTAGCACAATAAGGACAGTACATATTTGTTCGAATCGTCATTTTTAGGATTATTAATATTAATATTTAGGGGACATATTTCACATAACTTTCAGTACGTACGTTCTAGAACTTTTAATGTATTTATAATGTACTAATACTAGAAATGATCACTTTCTGATTCCATCAGACCACCTAAATACAGTACTACATTCAATTATTTGGAAATAATGTTAATTCCAGTAATACATAACACCAAAAGAGTAAATACGTAACTTGAGACTATTTAATCAGCGATTTAATTATTTCCAAAAAACGGATTAAATATGACCATCTACAATTGTTTTATCTGTAAATGTTGAAGTCAACAGTGATAATAACAAAGAAACTGAATGTAGTGCACGGAGAGCAGCTGATGTATTGTGAGTGAATGTTCCGGTGCCGCCAAGGAGCAAGTGGTCAAGGGTAACTTCTATCAGAATGCACAATAAGAGATGAGGATTTGCGATTCAGAGAGGTATAATTACGCTTATTGTTCGAATTCATTTAAATGTAGAACTCAGTGCAGTGAGTCGGTGAAGCGCGTAGTGCTGCACACGCAATGCACAAATTAGGCATTATGGATATGTGACTGATTCCTGCACGAAAAGCAAATTCATTATGCTTCTTATTCCTGTTAGACACTTTCCGTGTTAATTCGTGGAGCAAAATAAGTGTTCAAACATCGCAGAATAATTACTGTCTCTGCTGTGTTAATATCACCCAATTTCATACAACAACTGACAGCCATTTGCACTTACCGTCGTCTGAACGAGTCTCGACCCTTATGCATTTAGAAATCTAGGGCATTGAAATCACTAAATATTTGCACAGCCGTCCTCTAACTATAGCATACATACGTATCGTGAAAGCTGCGCTGCCTACACAGTATTTACACAACTATATTATCCACTTCTCTCATCTTCTTTGTAATTTGATAACAAACAAATATCATATATTTTTTATGAGTAAATCAATCGCTACATCATATGCTGTATCCGAACAAAAACAAATCTCTCCCAATCGTTCATATTTTGCAAAAATATAAAGTATTCACCGTACGCAGGCTTATTCACTAAATACGTAGCCTCCTAACACCCCATTTAATCAAAAGGATTCATTCTCGTGGCTCTCTCAGCCCACTTGAGCGGGCTTAGCGTCCGTTCCTTGGCGGCATGGATTACGAAAAAAGGCGACTGCACAGTTGTTTGGTCCGTTCCTTCGCTACTAGTTGTCTTCACCCTAGATATGTTACCCTCCATATATAATTTCTGATTAATGACATTTCTAGCTGGATTAGCATTAACGTTAATAAATAATTTTTTTTGTAACATTTTCAAGAGTTGTCTATTTTAGTCACTTTTCTCGACATTTTTAGTGTTACTTTAATATTAATATAGGCCATTAACCTTTCTGGTTAGGCAAGCTAACAATGAATAAAAGGGCAATTGAACTCTGTCGTCCAACTTTGATGCAGGCAGAAAAGACGACAGATATTCGTTTGGAGCAAAAATGAGTGGAGTTTAAGTTGAGAACTACATTTCTTATGTGATCTATACACTAATTTCTCAGTCGTTAATTTTTTTTGTTTGTAGGTTATTTTATATTTATTTATACATATATCTATCATTAATTTTAAATGTGCCTTCTTAAAAGCATTTCTTTTCTGTTGGCATTATACTTAGTCTTTCTATAATGCTTAGAATCATAGAGATAAACTAATAAAATGTTATATAAAGGCAGCACTTTATTTGTTGCAGATACGGACTCATCTGTTCGTTGATGCCTCCTAAAATACTAAAGATTAAGCAAAGTATTTTATACTTAACTAATTGTCTGGCATTCCCTTTTGTAATTTCTGGCTTAAAAGGGTTTTCGTCCCCATGGGATTCACTATAAAGCGGGCACCTGGCAAAACCAATCAGCTGATTTCCGCGCACTTGTTTTGAACGCTCTGACCGCCTACGTTTTGCCAAATGGCAATATTTGTCAACAGCTCAGCCGTCGCAGAAAATTACTTTTTGACCAGTTATGAACTAATACTGGGTCCAGAAAACACTAGTATGAGAGGTAGCGTATGTGCGAATTGTTGTTTTGGTTGTCGTCCAAGTCTGTTATGGACATCGGATTATATGCGAGCTTTTCTCCATTTATTAAATTAAATTAACTTTATTTTTTAAGTCATTAGATGTCTTAAATAGTAGGAAAGCCGTTCTACACAATCCATCCATCTAATTATGGAACTTAATTATACTGAGTTTTGTCAATCAGGTGTGTATTTTGCTAGCAAGTTCATTAATCAAAAAGCCTCCATTGTTTTCTATGTATTCAATACTTCTTAAGCGTGTTTAAGCGCATATTTCCTTAAATTCCCACTTTAACTTGTTTTCAATTTCGGATTGAACGAGTGATTCTCACAATAATCGGCCTGTTTATAACAAGCCAGACGCCATGGCCTATGAGCACTTAGGAAACCAACCACTTTTCCATTTACCCCAAAGTACCGTTTACCCATCGTTATTTTCACCTTGAATAAATGAGAAATGAGGAGGAGGACACTATGGATTAGTCTAGGCTATGCTTGAATATCTCGTTCGGCAGCGGACATTTTAAATTAGAGTTCATACATGTTCTGAACAATCACAGGGAATTCCCCATATTTCTTTACTCCGTGTTCAGCATTTATCTGCTAGACACCGCTAATTATTATTTTTTCATTTTCGTCTTACCATGCATTCTCTAAGTGTTCTCTTTTATCATATTTATTTTTTTAGCATTCTTGCTTCTCAAATTTCTATTCGTCGTAAAATCTGATATGACATCACTTCCTCTACTTGCGTATCGCACAAGTTGTTATTTCCACGCGAATACTCGGTTGAGGGTGTCATCGCTGTTTATCCACCTCCGCTTTTTGATTACCATTTATTCAATGAGATCAATAAGTTCTGTTTCATTCATGCTGTTTCGAGGACTCAGTTTATTCCTAATGCAGAACCTTCGCTGCTGTATAATTGAATATGGCCCTACTTAAAGTCGCTTGTTATGTCGGCGAAGGCAATTATAGCCACTGAGAGTTCTCCTGTAGGTGCGACTGATTTTAACTGTTCCACATACGACAAAATGTGTTCTAAATGACACAAAGACTATTATGTTATTGAATTTCGAAATTCCATCGCTGATGCTTTTATTTGAAGATATCCTACAGCTAAGCATATTGGTTTGGAAATTCCTTTATCAGAAGTATTGAATGGAGCAATAAATAGTTCAGTGTTCATTGCTATTAAACTTAGATCCATTTGTATTCAGGAAAATGATATTTATTTTTTCAGTTTCGTGGTTAATTACATCAACATGTTGACTAAGCACTGTAAGCATAATAAGTATTGACAGATTCACTGAGATAATGTCTAATAAGTTTTACATTGAAAACAGGAATGGTGAAGATATGTTTCTGCTGCCTGATAATGACAGAAATGCGACAAAATTTTGTTAAGTCTTTGTGATATGGGGAGGATTATGAGAATACGAGATTAATATGTACAACTGTGACATCACTTGTTCAAATACTGTTATCATTTATAATATTTAGGTTTCATGCTCAGAGAATATGGCTAGGTGTGATACATTTGTTTTTGCTTAAATCCATTCAATACTTCTGATCATTGTACCGAATATGTTTTAATGGCAATATTAAACTATGTGAGACACTGAATTTTAGTGGTCGATTATCAGACAAAAAAGCTAGATGCCTTCTACTTCGCTTTGATTCTTATTGGGTACTCTCTAGAGGCTGAAGATACTAATGCCTGCCAACAACCCAATATGTTCCTCTTCATCTTTTGTTTTTCCGCGTCCAGTGAGACGAATTCTAATCTATCTTCAACACTGCTTGATGGATCTCATTAATCATGAACAATTCTGTTATTAGATTAGCTTCTCTTTTTTTAGGTTTCCAAATACTAGTATTTATGAATATTCAGTTAGTTGGTGTTTATTATTTTTCATATACTGCAATTGGAAGAATCAATATAGAGCGTAATACTTTTTGAAAGCAGTGGAATTTATTATAGTAAATGTAAAATAACTTATATGCACCGTTTTTTAATTACTTTAATAGAGTAGTAAAGAGTACTTTTACCTTTCTTTTCATTATATGGATGGCATTTTGTCACTATTTTTATAATAATTCTTTTTCGATATCATTTTCCATTTAACCGTTATTATATTTTCACCGACTTTATCATGAATGCTATATAATGACTACTTCGAATATTAAGATCTGAGCATTCTAGTCACTACGGGTCGCCACACCTCCATTCCGCCTTCTCCTTCCCCTACGGTTTTCGATAGTGTCGTCCTTGACGCTTCTACTCCTAGAACAGTTCTTATAGAAAAGGTGAGTTACTACTTTACTTGAAAGAGCTTTTATATTCTAAATATCAAATGATTTATATACACTTATGAGAGATTTACTTTAACTCTTCATGTGGCATCAATGTTGAATAATAATCATGTCTATTATATAGCTAATCACTCATAAATTTGAATGGAAAATGCTTAAACATACTTAAGTCCAAAATCTATTCAAAGAAAACATTTATGTGTGGGTTTGTACTGTGACAATTCCATCAACAAGACGTGAATACTATTTTAATATGAGTGGAATCTTGTTCATGGCTGCTGATCATTTATTGTGCTGCTCTGAAAATACTGTATGGTACGTCATATCTGTTTAGTGTTTATTGACATGTTAGCAGAGCTTTAATGAAACTTATGGATTGCTTCATTATTATTAGCTAAATAACAACGATAATTGGAGAAATAAAGAGAATGCACTTTTCTCATTCAAAAAAGGAAATGCGGTGTGGGCACAAACTAAATCCTCAACCCATTAGTTCTAATTCAAAACAAGAAGTCTACGTAGCCCTTGTCTTACAACCTCAGAACATTATCTATTTAATACTTTCATTATCGTCTATTAAATAGAAGGAAATGATGATATGTAAATCACCTTAGTTTCACGTATCAAATTATTAACCTTATATGCTAGCAAAAACATTTAAATGATTTTCCAACAATACTAGACAAGTTTAAATGCTCTCGTCAATATTTTCTCTTTAATAATGTTCTTGTTTCCACTCATATTAGTGTCGTAATATCCTAAATTTAGTATTGAATTGCACCTATCTTGAATTCAGCTCTAACTAAGACACTTCAAAGTAAATAATATTCTAAATCCAGCAAAAAACTATGCCATTTATCGTCACATGTAATGCTCCGCCCCTTCCTTCTTGGCTTCTGAGAAGCGCACTCTCGCCCCGCCCTCTCTTGTTCCTATGTACTTCTATGGTTTTCATTTCTTCAAAATTAAATTTCTCTCTCTGTCCATATGTTACTTATGACTTGGTTATCTGTAACTAAGTCGTCAACCAATGCATCATATAAATTTCAGCATTAAATTATGGGGATGTTTATTTTTTTCGTGTTTTTTTCTACATTTCAATTTAGTATTCATTTTTAAGTCTGCACTTTAGTCATTTTTCTATCTCAGTGTACCCTTGATGTCTTCTGTCATTTACCAGGGGTAACAGACAGATTTAATTCGCAGGAGCACAGTTAGATACACAAGTAAAATGTTTTCTCTAAACTCATTCTATAAGGAGTCTGACAATTGTAATCGATGTAATAATTGTTGCGGAATTAAAAAAGTAATTTCCTGTCCCTATACCCCATGCAGTACTCATTTCATGAACTATTATTTCCAACTAAATGAAAATACATAAAGAGTATTTGTTGTTTCCGTTTAAGTAGTTTAAAAAATAACTTCTAATGCTAGTGAAGTGTTTGTGGGCTTACAGGGTTTTTGATATCGCTCATATCTTCAACAATATAATGAACCTGTCTATTCACTCACACGACTAGTACCTTCATTATCCTTCTTCTATCTGGCTAATTCAACTGTTTACTGGCTTTTCAATTCTCCATGGACTAGACGGCAGGTAGCCAATTACTAGTAATGAGTGACATGCATGACTGCTCGCTTCTTGTGGCTTCTCTATTATATCACTACTCCCTCTGCGTATGTGTAAAACTATAATGCATAGATCTGATATGAAGTTAGGTAAATAAAGCTGTGTTGTGCATCAGTGCAGCATATGGTTCATTCGTTTTGACCATACCTAGTACTGGTTCGTTCGTTCGTATCCAAGTCCGCTTACGTGTTGAATTTAGCTATGCTTTTCTAGATAAAATGTAACAACATAAATATCGACATTGGCATAGAACTCACCTATATGTGAAAATATCTTTTATGCCATATGGGTCTCATATTAACTACTTACTTTAAATATAATGTGCCATATAAACTGTTTCGATATTATGTATAGTATGTGTGTTGATATATTATATGCATTGTATTCTTCTAGGCACCGAGTACCATTTCGGTGTCCGCGTCGGAGGACGGCGCGGGCTGCTCCACGGCCATTCTGCAGGCGTTCCGACGTTGTTTCGCGGGTCGCCGCGATTCGGGCCCATCAATTAAAAGGAATAAACACATTGTATCTACAACTTCTAGTTTAGGTGGGTGCACTACATCAATGATTTAATTGAAAAAATGTTGGTTTCCCATGAATTCCACAACTACCTCTCATAGTATACACTACTTATTACTTCGTTTGTAGTTCGTGATAGTTGTAATATTTTTAATGACGTAGAATTTATAAGTGGTTATTTATATATCATAATATTAAAATGTACTCTTTCATCTAGTATAGTTGCGATTCTAGTCATGCTTAGGCTGCATTTGTATTCACTATCTAATTTCCAGCAGAAGTAATTGAAAACACATGCTGTATAAACCAAACCGTTATTCATCCAGATTGTCATTGCGAAGATTTTGTTATGTCCACATGTTTTACACTTACCTGAAGTAATAATAAGTGTTTATATCTTACCACTAAAATCAAAAATCTGTCCATAAGACGCTCATTTTTCGGTGTAACATTTCGTATTAGTGGCATATAGAAATAATAGAATATCATTGCTTTGAGATGTCCTTTAAATGAGTACTATTCATATATATCTAAGTTTATCCACATTTTTGATATGTTCCGCGAAAATATTTTCAGCCTTGTGCTAATTGCCAGCGCATGAAAACTCTGATCTACATCAATAAAATTGTGCTTTGAATTTCATTCTCATACATAAGTTTAGAACTTCTTGTGGTAGATATACATTAGATAAATCCAAATATATCGATCGTCCAGATTTTGTGTTATAATGGCGGTTGTTTTCGTGAGCATTTGTACGCGCTGAATCGCTGCCAAGCAACCCTTTCAACTGTTTTTTGTCCATTGTGATAAGAATGAATAACACTTAAAGCAAATAATAATAATAATAATAATAATTACAATTACAATTATAACAGACTCTTCTGTCGTCACTTAGACGCTGTTTTACCTGCTTTTGCTCTTCCATTTTGGCTATTATCTCTCTTCCATACTTAAACTATCTGAAACCATTGTTTTCCTTTTTACCAATTAGCCTCATGATTGCTTTTAGCGATTCGAATGAGTCAGCCCATTTTTCGATTACCGCTTGTAACGTTCATAAACCTCAGTAAGCTTGGTCGACCATATAATTCTTTTCGCCATATTTTTCATGGCTTAAAGTAGCTTGGATTATACGGTATTGTTCTCTTTCTCACGCCTCTGTGAAATCTCATTGACGCTGTGCAACGTAGAAAGGGTCGCATCGATCCCAAATATTCGAAAACAGTAGTATTACAAAGACAATGGAAACGAACATCCAAACATGAAAGAGACAGCATTTTCTTTTACATCTCTTGATTATAAAGACTAAATAAATGAGAGAAAATCTTCCCTAAAAATAGCTTAACAGCAACTTCTATCATATTGAACTATACTTCTATGGGAATTCTCAGCTGTTGCTCTCAAGACAAATCGCAATACTAAAATAGAATTGAGTTTGTAGCATAATTACACTTTTATGACAAATCTTAAACATTCTATTATTCGCTGTGAAATATACTATAATTCCAGCATTACCGTTATAATGTTAAGTTTTAAAGGTACTATAGCAAACACTTTAGCATCATCGTCTAGCTGCTCCGGTTGGGGTTGTGGCTGGCTTCGACGAGTAGCCGTGATGGGTACAGCGGCATCCTCCACTAGCAGTCCTGAACCTGATGAAGCAACTTCTTTATCGGATCGGATAGCATCATTTATAAATGAAAAACCACTTAAGATGGCTCATATGCTTAAAGTGACAAAGTAAGTTTATTTTCAGCCATTTTCACAAAATTCCTATTTCTTTAATTAACCTAAATATAATAAGTAGTATGATTGACCTTACGAAATATAACCAAATAATATGGAAGTTTTTTCTAATTGATCGGTCTTATAGTTGTTCTAAATTATTGTAGGCATTCATTTCCAGTTTTTTCTTGCATGCAAAATTATGCATAATTCTAGTCCAAAAAGTACATACGAACTCATTGGCTTTAAATCCTCTTAAGCTAAAATATACATTTTAGAAGATTTTGAATAGAATCTAAGTAGTGCCTAGTAATTTTTGCATAACAAGTAAATTTGCTTCCCCAATTTCTTATGTTTACGCTCATTTAGCTTATGGTGACTATGCTATTTTGCCATTATTCTTTCACTTATTAGTAGTCATTTCATTCATATCAGCTGCTATAGACAGCTGATAAAAGCTTTGAAAAAACTAAAAGCACCTTAATTAGTAAGTATGAAACTTTAACAATATAGATTTAAATATGAAAAACATATGGTATCTAATTTGTTCTAAATAGCAAAGAACTATTAAAAATTTCTTGTGTACAGAAATGGATTTTCTGCTTTAGGTTGATTAATGACTCTACCAACGAAGAGAAAACTGCTATGTACGAAGCTGGTATCGTTCATACTCTCTGTGAGCTCATTGCCGATAGTGGTAGTGTATACTCGAACAACCAAAGGTAGCTTTTAGTTCTCATGCACTTTAAGCGAATCATTCATTTCCTATTCTTCGCACTATTTTTCGTATTTATAGGACTAAAATTACAAAGCGATCAAGTTATTTACTATTTCATTACAATTTACACCTCTATTTAGAGTAATAAAAATGTTCGCGATTTTTCATAGTCATTCCAATTATCTAAGGAATGGTTCGGGAGAACGGAAACGACGTCAGTCTCGGCGAAATTCGGGATCTGCAACAATTAATCATCGAGGTGTCGGTTATGGTCACGGGTCTACAAGGTCACGATGGGACATTGAGAGAACGGTACGCATATGAGTCCTGGTTTATCTTATATTTTGACATATAGTAGTTAATATCCTGAGATTTTTGATTTCAAGGATCTTGAGTGTTCAACTTTTCCAAATATTCAAAAAACTGCACTTAATTACAGAACATCGGTGCAATATATGCAATATATATACAATTTCGTTTATTTTATAACTAATGATGTATAAGACTTTAATATAATTGTGATGACTAAATATCAATATCATAGTGTACAAAATCTTCGTATTTAGGTGGAAGAACGATTGGCTCGAGAGGAGCATCTTACATGGTTAATCAATGCCCTCAACGCTTTCCTTTATTGCTCTAGTCCTGAATTTATTGAACGACGATCGATAGAAAATTACTCACATATCACACCAGCCGTAATTCGAGAGATAGGAGATTCTGCCATAATTGTTCTACTGGAGTATCACCTCAAAAATGATAGCGTATTTGATGTCAGCGAACATATGGAGCTTTATCAGGTATAACTTATTGTCAAAAATTCTTAATATATATAATCATTCTAGTCTATGATTCATTAGACTCAACTATCCATAAAGTATAAAAATTTATTTAGACTTAAACAATGGCAATTTGACATCGTTTGAGTTTCCAAGTTTGTATTTTAAGTTTAACGCACAAAGTTAGATGACTAGATTGAATAAGATACCACTGAAAGCATAATCAAGTCGAAAATATTTACACTTGGACGCGCGTTGCAAATGGCACCCGTGCGAAACTGCTACACTTATATTCGATCTAAAATAAATGATAAGCGATGACACAATTGGTAGGGGTTGTATATACATAAAATAGTTTTTTTACCTAGGCATAGTTGTAAAGAAAATAAAATCTAGGCTCTTCTCGAAATCGCAGCTTCCATGGCTACTGTGCCGGCTTTTGCGGCATATCTTGTCAAGCCTTATACACCGGGAGCAAAGTCCGTTGCTAAGGAACTCATCCCCAAATTCAAGGAAATTATGTGTGCTTATACGGCAACATGGAGGGGTCAGATGGGATCCCCTGATTTTAGAATGATGGATTTCATTCATAAGATTGAATTATATTCTGAGGTCAGTTATATTTACATATTTATTTGTTGTCATTTAATTATGTTTGACGGACTATTCTGTACAGAACAGAAGAACGTAATTGCTCTTAGAATTAAGTTAAATTGGATCTAACCAGCAAAATGTTACCACTTTCTAGGTTGTGCTTCAAGCCGCTCGTGAATATGAGCGAGAACTACCGGCAGAAGAACGAATCCGAACAGCATCAACTGTGAGACCCAGAGCAACTCAAAGCGAAGTATCTCTTTCTCGAAAAGCTATGGAATCAATTGATGAACGACCCGAGACGCCTGCTGACATATCGCTTCTTTATGGAAAAGTTCTCAAACACCTTCAGATGCAATCACATAAGTGGGTAGTAAATATATTGTACTCTATCGCACAGATCATATCTTCTCTTCGCAAGGAACAAAATTAATATAGATCTATGTAAAAATTTCCTGTTTGAAATTTAATCTCATATTTAGATTCATCGGTGATTTTGGTAAACTAGTGATTCCCTACACATTCAAGAAAGAAATCCGTAATACAAATCCATTCTCACCATCTCTTCGTGAACGAACAAAGAGAATCGCGAAAGAACTAGCTTCAATGCCAAATGCTCTACCTCTCAATGCTAGTAATAGCATATTTATTTGTGTGGATGAAGGAAGGTGTGATATTATTAAGGTTGGTGTTGAATTTATCATTTAATCATGAAAGTTTTTTCTAATTATTGTTGAAACACTTTCACACTTTATCTTACATAGATATGTACATAGTTGCGAATATTGCTTTAGGTATTGATATCGGGTCCTGATGATACTCCATATGCTAATGGTTTATTTGAGTTCGATGTATTCTTTCCTACAAGGTATGACAGTGACTCATAATTATTTGTTCTATTCATTATCTACGTTGAATACAAAGATTATGTTTAGTTATCCATTCGCTCCACCAAAATGTGCTTTTCTAACAACTGGAGCTGGTAATGTACGTTTCAATCCAAATCTATACAATGATGGAAAGATATGTTTGTCTATACTGGGGACTTGGGAGGGTCGTCCTGAAGAGAAATGGAATCCTTATTGCTCTCTCATGCAGGTTCTTGTCAGTATACAGGTTAGTATTAGCGATAAAGGAACAGATATTCAGTTTTCCTAATATTTGCGAAATATACTTAACTAAAAATGTGCACATTGTTTTCCACCCAAAATAACGGAAATGATTTGCCCACGAAATTTCGCACGGTTCCTGATTATTTCTGATCGGCCGGCCATTGTTGTGTAAGTGGTGCTGTTTACGAGCATATAGACAAATAGTAACTACCCAATGGATGCTATTCAAAACCCAATATACGCAAGATTTCATTGCAAAATAAAACCTACAAATTACACTCAACTCGCAAGTATTGCTAAATTAGCAGCAAGTATCTTTTCTATAATAAATCAGTAAATTAAATATCGAGGTGTGTGAAATTATGGTAGTACTGAATTTAAACTATATACATATAAAATCTCTTGCAGGGGCTAATTTTTGTGAAGGACCCATATTTCAATGAACCAGGTTTCGAAAAGTATCAGGGAACAGAGAAAGGAGATGATTATTCAAGAAAGTATAATCTGCAAATCGAACATGCAACGTTGAATTATGCTATAAAGGATCAATTGAAAAATCCACCACAATATTTTAAGGTCAGGTTCAGATAAATATTTCTTGATGCTCTTAGATTAGACATGAAAATATTATTGACCAAATATTCTTTAGAAAGTTATTCAACGTCATTTCTGGCTTAAACGGCATGCTATAATAGAACAAGCGAAAAATTGGATGGCTGAGATGCGCAAAGATGCTACGGAGATGGAGCGAAATCCAAAACGAAGGGAAAGCCTTACATTAGAAACGCTCTACAACCCATATCATCAGGTAAGCATTTAAAAAAAATTACGTTTTTAGGCCAGTGATAATACACTATATTTAAAAAGCAATGAGCAGCATGCTTAAAACAACGCATCACATCTTGCCATTCTACACCTGTCAATTTTTTCTTTAGAAATAAACTGTGTTGGCTACGTAGCCAACACAATATTCCACTTGATGTTTTTGCCTATATCACAACTCCTACTAACGATTAAATATGCATGGCAAACATTTATGCACATTTTTCAGTGCTAGAATTAGATTCATTTTAAAAATTAACCGAAACAAATATTACATATAAAAGCATATTTACAGGAACGATCCATTCAACAGCTGATTAATGACCTTAACAATATGACCTGCCCAGTAGATCAATGTGAGTGATATAAATACTGAGAATTCAAATAACAGTAGTATCGGAAACAAAAATAAAGAAGTTATATGAGAAATTAGTTAAGTTGAAATACCCAAATACAGAAGTTTATTCTATTAAATATGATTGAATTTCCCTATACCTCCGTATTTTCAGATGTCTAACGTAGAATTCCATTCTCTTTTCAATTGTTGTGCTCTCTCGAAGTAATCCGTCCAGTGTTTTGGATGATCATCTATTATTTCACAGAATGCTTCCAAAACTTTCTGTAATAAATGATACATTTTAAAAAATTTCCTCTATATAGGAAACAAATCTATTTGCTGTTGTAGAAAACCAATACTGTATTAACTTCGCTGTAATAGGTATCCCTTGTGAATATAATTAGGCATACCCATAATGGACGGAACTGACTTGCCTCGCGATCATTGTCACTTGTTTGAACATATGTACTGACCAATGTGATTACATTCGATTAGGGACTTACTTTAAATGCAAATTAGATGACAGGTGTAGATAATCTAAATTCCTTTCTCATACTATATTATTGTACGAATGATTTTCTTCGTTGTAATACATATTATGATTTAATCAAACATGTCACAAAGGAAATATAAAGTACAAGTAATAATGTACTTGGTAAACCAGGTGTTACGAATGCTAATACCTGAATTGTATGACTAATTAGAAAAGAGAAAACTATACATATGGAGATAATACATGTGCTTCAGTTAAGCAAAATAAATTTAGCACGTATATCTAGAGTGCATTACGCCTTGGGTTTGCGAAGTAGGTAAATTGAAAGCAAGAAGTAAAATTATGCACTCCATATACTTCGATATTTTCTCACCATGGGATCTATGGATACTTTAGCACGTGCCCCCCAACTATACGTTATTTGCTCAGTTTCTAAATGGTCGACTGATTTATGAAATTCAATCCAACCTGGAATTCTAAAGTAAATATAGTTTTGATATTCGAAACAAAAAAAAATATTCTTTTTATTTAAAAAAAATCAAGGAGAAGAATTTTAAAAAGAATAATAAATTACCCTTATTAATAAAGTCAGCTGAATATGATGGTGCAATTAATTTATCTATGTCACCAATGTGAGAAGCTTCCATATCTCTAGTAATACCAAGTTCTCCCTAAAAGTAGTTATTAATAAATAATGGTTATTCAATTTTGAATCCTCTTATTTAAATAAAAATAAGTAGTCACACCCGCCAGAAAGTTCCATAACATGGTATCGGTGACACTGGCCTTTTCATTTAACGGATTTTGACTCATGAATATGAAGATTAGGATAACAATAAGCAAACCATTTTTAGCATCTTCCTGAATATAATCACATGTGAAGTATTCTCACGAAAAAGGCAACCGACATGAACTTATATAGATAAAACAATTATAAAGCAGCATTCATTATACATAGAACAAACCACTATATCTTTCGACTGTGAACATTCTTCAGATTGGTTTAGTAGGTTAACAACATATGAACGACCTGAGGAAGAAGTGATCTGAATAAATATGCTTTAAAAAAAAATATATATATATAACACTTCTATTTTCCTTCATAATTAAGCTAATCATTTTATGTGAATCCAAAACAAATAATATTATATAACAAAATGAGTAATTCAAAAGACAATCTCGGATAACTTTCTGGAATTAAACTAATTATTTTTATTTAAAATCTGGATGAAGACATGGCAACATTTCACTACTCAAAAAGTGATTCAAATACTAACCTGACAACCCAAAACCTCCTGTAGCCTCTTGTTTGCATCCATCACGGCAGCATGGAACTCATTGATAGGAATTTCCATTAACTTCCGCAACTCGAGTTCTTTACAACACCCACGACTAGACTGTAAAAAGCAAACATCGGACATCAATATAA
Source organism: Heterorhabditis indica (assembly GCA_020740425.3). NCBI lineage: Eukaryota > Metazoa > Nematoda > Chromadorea > Rhabditida > Heterorhabditidae > Heterorhabditis > Heterorhabditis indica. The sequence goes on from JAJAVP010000050.1 coordinate 1,152,684, forward strand.
ATTCTCCTTAAAATTTTACAAATTATGATAACTACTTCTTACCGCAGAGGACAAAATATATTGAGCAATTTCTTTTGTAATGTCGTCATGATTTTCCACACTATCAGGCTAAAATAAAAATAGTTGGATAACTTAAAGTAATAGTAGACTGTAAAGCACTAAAAGAAAATATCAAATTAATCATCCTCTTTGTAAATAAAACTATTATTCTTTAAAATAAGTTCCAAAGCATAATATATTACAATGAAAGTTGCACCTACAATGGTGTTAGTTACATGATCTACTAACTGAGAATTTCTAGTACCACGCTTTTTTTTTGGTCGAATCATTGATACCTAAAATAGCACAAAGCATGCCATCAATATATATCCATAATATGTAACTGAGAAAAACTTGATTTTTTGAAAATATATCTACTAATTACTAATTATATAAATTCAAGAAAAAGAAATTTACTTCATGGTAGAAATAAAAATGAAAAGCTTTAAATAAGATAAGTAGCAGACGAAAATTAGAAAAATAAAGGCATGCTCGGAATAAATACAAAATTGGGCATTTTGCAAATGCCACTGCCCACATAAACAAATACCACGCACTTTGGTAGATTCCCAGGATAACGCGACAGCTCGTTAATTTGACCGCTACGCATCGAACTTCTACTCGCCTCTCATTGGTTAATGTGATATTTAGACTCCATCTGCTCTCACTCTTTTGCTCTTAGAATAGAGAAGGGGATGTAAGATGGGATGAGGTTCGTTATACGGCTCTTAGTTTATAGGGAATGTAGGTGATATAATAAGTTCAATATAATAAGAAGCGAAGGGAATACAGAGTAGGAACAAAGTGGATATAGGGAAAATGTACGAAATATTAAATAATGAAGAAACTGAAAGGTTGTAGAGAGCCGTGGAAAACTTTAAAATTAAATTACAAAAGGGTAAATCAAATAATCCGTCTCTTAGAACCTTACTATAAAACTTCCATTAATTAAGCTTAGTAAGAATGAGTAAATTAATTCCTAAGTCTTAAACCACCATTATCATAAATTCCGAATACTTCTTTCAGAAAACCCACATCACCACAAATTTAGATTCAAATGATATGAGCTAATAAAATTTTCAAAAAGAGAGCAATCATTATACCAATCCAAATCCGAGATTACCAGATATTTGAAAATAGTTTTAAGAGAAATTTTTGTTGGTTGTCAAATAAGCGACTACTACACGACATGCCAAAAGAAATTTCAAAAACTTTAAAAACACTATACTTTTCTTAATATTTTCCAAAAAAGAAAAAAATGATTAAAATTTACTCAATATTTTTGAAGTCACGCAGCACATCTCTTAATTTACATGGGACAATGTAAATGTGTGGGAACATGTAATCCAAGGATATCGTATCAAACTTTAGATTACGCAAATGCTCTACACGAGCTAATCATATTTCCTGTTAAATTTTCTATATTCAATTTAAAGGTTATTAGTTTTATCAACAAGCAGTAAACAAATTACACCTTGTTTGAGTTAAACACCAAGGGGGAAACATGCCTTAAGTGACGTACCAACATATTGTGTATGTGCCTGATGGAGTGTTTGTTTCTGGGCATTTCAGTAGGAATACACGTACTTTCCCTATTCACAAGCCCATCATAGGTAAATGTTTACTATTGTAAATAAGTCTTTAAAACATTTATTATTATTATTATATTTTCAATCGTATGAGGTGATTGTATAATATTAAGAGAAAACAAACACTATGACGTTCATATAGTGTTCAGAAAAAGTAAAATATATAATTAGAAGCAATAACAAACAATAACAGACCGATTTATAAGAAAAAGGCATAAGTATTCACTTCCAGTTAACGAGACATTAATTTTGATCGATAAGAATTTTGCCTTTGACGTCTACTCTAACCACTTTAGGGGTACCTGGTTCGAATTCTGGCAGAATTCCTCGTTTTGGGGCCTTCCAGGGACCACTACGAGGGACCATCTGTATGCACTCGGGGATAGGGCAAACACTGAAAAAATTACATCTACTTTTAGACTTGAAATAATATTTTTAATTCAACTTAAATTTTTGTAAAACATTTTTTTTTCCTCGTTTCTATTTATATATACCATTAAATAGAAGCAAAAATAATTTATTTATCGATTTACTGTGACAAATCGGTTATCTGGTTGAATAGGGTAACAAAACCAAAAGGATATCATAATTTTAGAGATATTTGATATTCAAGAACAAAGTATGCTAATTTAATTTAATACTATTTCAATATAAATATTCACCTATAACAAAGCGTGCACCCAGTACAGTCGTCCTCGTTGACTTTAGGTTGATGTGTTGTCCCGTCAAAAGCTATAGCTTGGTAGCCTGAGTCGTTGCACGTCATGTAACACTTGCCACAATTTATGCACATATCCTGAGTATAAATCAATGTAAAATCTAACTTATACACATCTTAAGTAAGTTTACATTTTTCTAAATATAAATATTCCATCAAAATAGTTCTGCATACATATTTTATGAACATCAATTACCTGCCTATTTTCAAAGTATTTTTTAGGGGAAAATATTTCCTGTTTATATTGATGAATATTTTAACAACTTTTATAATGCAAAAGCTAACGTCGTCAATGATTGCAACTTTTTGCTGTTGATTGTCAAGAGTTACGTATGGTCCAATGCGTGGAAGTGCCGAACCGATAATTTCCTGAAATCCAAATTTATATAACTTCAGTTCTCTTAGTGTAGTACATTGATCAATATGGCTGCCTTTTCGTATTTGTATCTTCTCTTGGCTTTTTATAAAAATTTACTTCGTAATAACTCACACTAATAGTTGGTATATAGCGAACTTCAGTATCAGGTCTTGATGCAAAGTGAATATCAGTAGTTGATAACAGATCAACCTTCTCTAGAGCTTCTCTTTCTAGTTTTTCACGTTCCTCACGGAACTTACCAAAATGAGGAATATGCTACAAAAAGTAAGAAATAAGAAATGAAAACAAAATAAAATAGATTTTAATGGTCTCTCATGAATTTATTAAAGTATCTCTTTTGTGTCAAAATTTGAACTGAAACTTACTGCATCTTTGATGCTAACTGGCTTTCCTTTCTGGTGTTTCGTTATAGGAGGACTCTGTCCATCCCACTCTTTTAGAGATTCACATCCTCTCATATAAAGTAAAGCACGCAAGCCAGTGCAATAATCCTCGACTACGGTAAAATCTTGATTTTGAACTGCCGAACAGACCTTAATTTTTTTTTCATTGAATTGCAATATATTCATTATTATGGATGTATTAATAACCTGGAGAACAGATGCTCCTGCATTAAGAAATCCAAGACCAGTTTCAGCACTTTCAATTCCTCCAGTGGCCATTATTGGGAAGCCCTCAAGATCGTTAGCAATAGCTGAGACTGCCTTGAGCGCGATCGGTCGAATGGCTGAACCAGACATTCCTCCATAAGTGGTTCTGAAAGTTGATAAAATGAAAGCGTAAATAATATGCACAGTTGTATTACTTATAGAAAATAAGCCGACAAACCATAATATTCAAGAAAACTTATTATTTAACTAAAATATTATGTTAAAACAGTGTTGGTTCCTTAATACTATAAAATAACCACCTCTTTTCCTTTCCAACAGATGGCCAACTGTTTCCATCAGTATTAAGATGCATCATTCCCGAGACGGTATTGGTAGCAGTAACTCCATCTGCACCACCCTCTTTAGCAGCACGTGCGATTGTTCGAATGTCAGTAATATTAGGTGTCATTTTTGGAAAGAAAGGAATCTGAAGAATATCTTATAAATGTATGATGTGAAAGCTAGTATGGTACATTTTTATAGCATTAAACACCATTGAACTACGACTTACATTTATTGCACTTCTCACCCACGAGCATATTGTGCGTACAATATCTGGATCTTGCCCACAAGCTAAACCCATTCCTAAACAAAAATAAACAATTAAAAATGAAATTACCAATCATATACAATTCTAATATACCTTTTTCTCCCATTCCATGAGGACAAGACAAGTTTAATTCAAGAATATCTGCTCCCGCTTCTTCACTTTGTTTCGCGAGAAAAACCCAATCACTCTAGGAAAAATAGAGTGAAAAACGTTATACCACAATTGAAAATTTCATGTGAAACCAAAATCTTATTTTAAACCTTATTATAAGTGCACATAATAGATGCGACGATGACTTTAGTGGGATGATCCTTTTTCAATTCACGAATGCACTGCAGCCAATAAGCTGCTGACTTCTCCGATATCAGCTCTATATTTAAAAATGAGCCCTAAACATTAAGAAAAATTCGAAATTCTTGTCTTATTATATTTGAGAATATATTTTAAAATTCTCCTAAGAAGAAAACCGCGTTTGATATCTTACGAATTTATATAATCTATATAATTCCTAAGTGACTACCATATTTGGTCCATAGATGGGTCCGCTAGTTGATCCACGGACAATGCGAGGAGAAACATTGGTCACAAGATCCTAAGTGTATTGTTGATTAAAATCTAACTTCAGTAATGCTGAAATACAAGCATACTTTGTCGAGCCCAAATGTTTTGGTTAGTATGAATCCCCAACCCTGCTCGAAGGCCCTGCGACACATAGCCCCAGATGTGGTGGGTGGTGCTGAAGCTAGACCGAATGGATTCTCGAATTTAACTCCACACATTTCTACCGAAATGTCTACCTTAAAAATAGCTACATGTAAACCATATAATCACAATAATTAAATACATCGACAATAAACTCGTTGTTGTTTCTTTCTTAAATCTATGCGAAAAATAAAGATATCACCTCATCAATAGGTGTGTAGAACATGGGTAGTTTAGGAGTACTACCAACATCATTATTATGTAGTGACTGAATATACTTGTGAATAGACCATGCAGCTACCTGAATGAGATACTTTTTTTATATAGATTTATGAAAGGATACACAGTACATTTAGAAATAGAAGTCTATCTTACTTTTAAAATAGCTAACTGGATCAAAGAAGATTTTTTGCTTAAATTATGAATAACATGAAAACCACTCAACAAAGTTTTATTATTTTGTGTCTAAAAAAAATTACCCACCTTTCCATCATTAACAGACTCGACTGTAGTTTCGGCTACTCCACCGATATCTCCACCTACGAATACCCATGGCTCACTGGTACTCTGTGTAGAACGATCCACTTCAGGTGTTCCCCACTTGTTTAGTTTGATAGGAGAAAGAGCAGAGATTACTAAAGGTTTTAATTAACTAAATATTTGAACATAGAATACAAAAGCTTAAAATTATGCATAAATAAATACCATTCTCATCAAGAAGGGTGGATCCAAATGCCGAGATAATATAATCAGCTTTTAGAGTTAAAAGTTGATCTTCATCCTCATACCTAAAAAATTACCTAATCTTCCTTTTCTTGTCAATTTATTAAATATTAGCATTCTTGTGGTGAATTTTTTCTATACTACTCAATTTTCCTTACCAATTGCCTTCATCGTCTTGCTCAGTTCTGATAAACTGCATGGATACGATCCTACCATCTTTAACTTTGACAGCCTTAGGTGCACAGAAGGGTATGAATTCACACTTTTCTTCACGAGCCGCTTCCATCTATAGTTAAATATTTTCATTCATTTAATATTTTAAGACGTAGTATATTAACATATTCTCATTAAAAGAATAATATATTTATCATGTTACCAAAAATTAATTTAATTTGAAACTATGTTCCTAATTTTTTGCCTCAAAAATGGGCATCACATGCTTCGAACACTATAATTCTATCAAATATATTGCTATTAGAATAGAATCACCATTATGATAGCATATAAAGGTATCTCTTCATTACTATTAGTAGTAAATTAGCATATCCTCCAGTGTTGGCTTATTAAATCAAACTCACTTCTTCGGGGACGGCTCTGATTCCAGTAAAACCTTTCCGAAAAACTACTGTAACGCGACTTGCACCGCACCTGAGTGCCGAAGTAGCACAGTCAAACGCAGTATCTCCTAGGGTAACAATTTAAACAGTTTTGTATTTTAGTTTCTATTCATTGTTATTAAAGATATAATACTTATTTTTGTAAAAAACAAAAAAGCTGTGTAATAACAATAAAAAAAAATACAACGCTAAGGTTACAGAGGCACTTGAAGAGAAAATAATTCCTTTTAGCATACATTCACTAGCACAGGACAGAAAATAATTTTTAAACTAATCAAAAACTCGCAGCATATAGATGAATTTAAAACTGTTGCAATTTAATATTCTTTATGCGTTCAACTCGAAAGTGTCATGAACCATAAAATACGGAGGTACTTCGCATAAATAGCTTTGGTAATATCCCCTAAAAGTGTTTTTTGTACAAACAAGAAACACCCACACTAACAATTCCAGTGACACGAGATCATCTACATCACCAATACTATACATTCTCTTGAACATTAATTTTACATTGAAAGTCCTCTCATCTGCCGTTTGAAATATTTTGCTGAGTTTCTCAACGGACTCAACAAATTAACTAAAACTACCGCTTAGGATAGTCATGAAATATGCGTTGCAGTTGCAAAAGCGCTTTTTGTCCAACTGTAGTTATTTTCAAAGTGTGTGCATAGATCTCGGTGGTTATTAACCATTTTTATACATAGAATTCGCTAAGCCTAAGCCAATGCCTAGTGCCGTAATGTTTAAAAGTGAAAAACGAATGTCACTGCGATGAGTCGTTACAATAATATCACGGCCCAGAGACCACGAAAATTCGTTCATGCAGAGCTATGATTAATTACTGTGCTGAATGACACAAATGCGCCACCGCCGTTCCATGTGTACTCTCTAACGTGGAATATCACTTGTTTGACATCCCGATTATTAAGAGCCTTCCAACCACATAATAGCAAGTTTATTGCAATATGCATGAGTTTAGCATATTCCAAGTTTTCTTCACGCCAGAATATAAACTTCGAGTACTATGGGTTTGGTTTTATTTTTAACAATCTTTGTTTATTTATTTCACTTTCCAGCGACTAGCCTACAGTAACTAAATTATAAATTTAAGGAAATATTTGCTCACCGGCTCCAAGTACTATAACACGTCCTTTTAGAGATAATAACGGTGTCTGCTTGCAACCACACATTCCTGGATAGTGTAGGCTTCAATAATATAAAATCTAATCAAGAGACAAATGAGAAATTGTTAGAGAAAGAAATAATTTACTGACCAGGTTTACTGGCAGCTGCTACCTTTGGTAGAAAATCCTTACTGGTATAAAATCCGTGAGATTCGTTAAGTTCCTCAAATACGTTAATCTTTTTTGGCTCAGGCATTCCAATGCCAACAAAGACAGCTTTTACACCAGTATCCTGTAAAGTAAGTTGATATTTCAAATATTAATTGAAATATATTGTGTATAGAGAATTAGCAATTTAGTAAAATTTGCTACAAAACAAAAGGATAAAAATGTTTGATCAGTATGTAAAAGATTTTAAAAGAAAATTTTCTTAAATTTCTTAAGTATTTTCCCAAATTCTTTCTATTTTACTGGGTTCCCTTTCTTACCTTCAACTTTTGAACAGTGAGATCGTCTTTATGAAGTTCTCTGCCAGTTTCTATTTTTACGCCAATATCTCTCGCTAGTTGAATTTCAAAATCCACCACATTATACGGTAGACGGAATTGTGGAATCTCAGAAGTACTGATAGAAAAAATTACTATTATTCTTCAAAATATTTTGCAAGGAATAGCAAATTTGTAAAAAAATACATTCAATGTTTTCAAGAGCTTGTTGATTGAATAAACTAAAAAATATTTCACCTGAGGCCTCCGATGTATTCTTGTTTTTCGTAAATAGTGATATCTGTATATCCAAGACGAGCAAGAAAAGACGCGCACGATAGAGAAGCTGGACCACATCCTGAATAAAATAAAACTTGACTCATTTCTTGGTCTAAAAATAAGCATTTAATAATACTTTAAACATGAGCTGTATATTACTTTAATAACCTTATGGTAGCCTTATTGAAAAACTGTTTTATATTTACAGTTACAGAAATTATTCCCACCAAAAAGTGCTATCGGTTCCTTGTGAGATTCATTTCTATTCTCGCGAATCTCTCTGGAAACAATTTGGCGGATATTCATTTTTTTGAATACCTGAAGAGGCTTGAATTATAACAGCTGGAAAATAAAGGGCACGTAGATATGTGTCAATGAAGCAGTGGATTTCAATGGAATTTTATAAGTTTATATTTCTACTAATAAAAAATATAAAATAAAACATAAAAATTAGATTGTAACCTCGCAAGCAAACTGCTGCAGACCTCCTATATTGATAGCCCCTTCTTCGCTCGCCTGAAGATTGCACGAACCAACGCAAAGATCAGAAGTGGGACAAATCATTCCACATGTTAGACCAAGAGGGTTGTCACTTAAGATTTGTCGAGCTGCCCCATAGTAATTCTTAAAAGTTGTAATTTAAAAGACTAAATTTAAACATTGCAATGAGACTTGCTTAAATGACATATTTTATAAACAAGTATAATGTATACCTTATTAGAAATACTAGTGATAAACGCTTTGATATCCAGTTGTGTAGGACAACTCTTTTGGCAAGGAGCATCAGCACATTTTAAGCATCTAAAAATAATAATTCCTTGTTTCCAGTAGTACTACATATGTACGCTGTATTATATTTAATGCTTATTGATTGTCTACATAAGCGATGTTGTTTTTATTTCCTAAAAATATCTTCATGGCTTTAAAATACTGATTTAGAATATGCGTAATGTTTCAAAAAGAAGTAGCCTTTATGTATAACTGCGTAGGGAACTGACAATCACTTAGAGTGGTGTGACTTCTAGCGCCGGCTGCCTACCCTCTACCAACGAACTCGGTAAGTAACATCTAGCTTATTCTCAACCTGACTAGCAAACTGAACATTATTGGAACGGTACATGTATGGACGTTGTAGTGAGATTTCAGTTGTAATTAATGTTGGATTCAAGGGTGGAACTAGTCTTAGCTTAAAATAAAATTACCAAAAATATATTTTATGAATGTTGTAGAAAGTCAAGTTTACCCCCGGTTTTTCTAATACATTGCTCTTATGATTATTTTCTTGAGTTCTAATTCTACATGTAATAGTGAGAAAAATCGGAAAAGTAGGGCATCAAAGAGTCCGTCAGAAAACGTATAATTCTGAAAGGGTTTTTTCCTATACCTGATTGCTTCTTTCAGTGCTCCCCGCTCGCTAAGAGTGGTATGTTTGATATCTCGAAAGTCGTTCACCAACTTTGGGCCACACGACTGAATATATAAAATCCATATACTTCTTGATTGTCACAAAAATAATAATAAATTTATAACTAAAAAATAAGTTAGCAGTAATATCAGCTATGATTTCCTTACACCACAACTCTTATCTGCATTTCTTTTCCAGTTATGCTTGTTTTTCTTAGTTTCATAACTTGGTATAGATTTTGCTAGTTTGTTCACTTTCGGATTAAGGGCGAGTAGAGACTGAAAATACTATTAATTAGATATAGTACTAATTTGTCATACTTCCCCGTTTCGTAAATAATGATATTTCGTTTAATAATAAATACAAATATTTTATTAGTAAATATCTAATTCACTTGGTTAACTGAAAAAATTGAGGAAACTTTTATGAATACTTCCATTTAGTTTATGATGGAAGAAGCCTACTTATATAGAGTTTTTACCCCTCTAACAAGAACCATTTATTTTATGTATTAAGCCTCATATAAACTCTATAGTTTTTTTCAGATTCCAAGTGATTGTCTTACTGTTTCTTATCTAGATTTTCTTTTGAGACCAAAAAAGACCAAATAACGAAGCGAAACTGATAAGCAAAATGATCACTAAAATGTCCACATTCAACACAACGGAATTATTTACTTCTGAAAAACAAAATGTATTCTAGTGAACCATCCAACTGTTGAATTGTTTTTAGCACACAAACTTTCAACTATTTTCTATTTAACTATTGTCAATTATTGATTTTTCCTTCATGTTGAAAGTAATCAGCAGCTATAGGTTAATATTAAACGATGAGCCTGTGTAGTAACATCGAAACAGAGATCAAGAAATCGTCACGAGACAGCGAATGAGAAAAGTTATTAGTTCTAGCCTGGTCTATTTGGTCGAGATCATCAAAAATATCTTTCTTTTTCTTTTCTTTCCATATTCTTTAATCATGGAGCCCTTATCAATAATCAAAGATCATCTCTATTCGTAAGACTTTTACATATAGAAAAGTGGAAAGAAAGAAAATACAAGTTTCCCTCAAAATAGAATTTTACCAATAGCTATGTAATCAGTTCTCGTGAGGTATTTGTTTACTTAGTAATGTTAGCACCGATTGAGTAGTCGGTTAAAGTACAACTAGGCATACTTATCTTATTCTTTCTTCAATAAACCAAACCACAATTAACACATTACTACTGAGAAATTGCGCTGTTTACCAATTCTCCGATTGATCTAAAGTCAATAATAGTAATGCAACACATGATTCGAAAATTTTTAAAGCGATAGATTCTTAGCATTAGATAGGTTGATAGAAAATAAAGTAGCCGAGTTGAAGAGAAAAAGAAAAGCATAGAGGTAAAACGAGGAGATAATATCTAAAAGCCTTACCTCAATATCAGGTGTGTCCTTGGAAATTGGATAACCGTTTGGAGGAGCCATTATTGAGCCAACCGGGTTGTGGTCGACGACGGTTCAAAAAGACAACTTAGCCAACCCACTATGACAGACGGTAATGAGAGAGCAAGTAAACTAAAGAGACGCACATAAGTGATATGAAGGAAAGAACTAGATACGCGCGCAATAATTATAAAGATCAAAATATATTGTATATATTTCAAAATGTGCTAACAAAAAGTGCTATTCGTAGTACATAGCAAATTTTGCTGACAAGTGCTACAAGACTTGAGGATAGTCATATTAAATGCCAAGTAACTGTCCGATTATACGCTTCTTATACAATACTTAGTGATAAAATCTTGAATTTAAATAACTTACTATACATGTTTTTTTTGGTTCAAAAACTATTCTAGACAGAGATTAAAAAGCATATTCACATCACTTTTTCTATGGTTAGCTTCTGAGCGGTATTTGCTTTCCCATTATAATAATAAATTTATCTGTAAGTTAATTTGTAGCCAGTTAATACTTCCTATAATAACAGTAGAATTTTTAGTAGAAAGTATTGCATAAGTAAGAGAAGGTTTTGCCTATTTTATGAACGTAAAAATTACAGCTAAACAAGATTATTTTAGTTTTAAAATATAATAGTTTCTGTTTCAGTCTATCATCATGTGGATTGTATTTATCGCTCTGCCCACTGTGATTTGTTTCACAATCTTAGGATGCTACTATATTTTCAAGCTATCAAGGAATGAAAATCAGGTGACTTGTACTGTAGGTCAGTCATTTATGCCTTAGAAGTCAATCACTTGACTAATAGCATTGGTAATTGGTAACTATTTACTTTTAAAACGGAACTAAAGGGCTAAGATAATCTAATTTCTTGGCAGAAATACCACTTCCGACGAGATCTAAACACATGCTCTTAGCTTTGCTGTTACCACATTCAACTACCTTATAGGATAATTGTCCCCAAAGTAGATCTGATACATGAACTCAAACAACGGCCTCAGTGTCCTTAGTAAAATCATCTATTATAATACGACTCTTCCTAAGACAACTCATCACAGGCACAATTTAGCTCTCTCTACACTTTGTTAGCATCATTTCTTCGCCGTATTTCACGCGCGTTGTTTATAGTGCAGCTATTATGAATATACTTCTTCGTATATTCATTTAGCTATGAAATAGTACTTTCGATATTATAAATAATAGTAACCCTACTAAAAATAATAGTTTTTTTTTTAAATTATAGGAATATGAACGTCATACTACTTGTTTACAGAAAGATGCCTGTGGTGGATGTCAGCTAAACATTGAATTGCCGCTACCTAGACCCAATGGTAACTGGGAATCACTCATGGAAGATACTCAATATGAGAATATCAACGAATCAAATATTATAAAATGCAGTGTGTTTAATTTAATTTAATTGTTAAAAATAATACATTTAAGTTGCAATAAGGTTAGGGACAAGATTATAAATGAATTTTAGCTCCAATCAATGAAACCAGTAGCTGCAAATGTTTGAAGAATGATAAAAAAAACAACATCGCTAGGGAAACCGAATTATCTCGTAAAATATAGTGGGTATTTTTGCATTATCTTAAAGTGCTTGTAAAAACGATATGTGAAAATATTTAATTTTGAAAATACTATTTTAGCGAGTCATCACTTATGTTCGAGGCTCCACCTTCCTACAATCACATTTCTGAAACTATTAGTCCTTTGAAGAACGATTTAGGAACTACCCGCATGGTATCCATCTCTATTCCACCTGATGTACGATTTATAACCTAATCGATTTTCCTATAAAACGCATGAGGATCCAAATTTTGTATGCTATTATTTTTAGATCAGCCTCAGGAATACAGCTAGGAACCAGCCACACCTTCACTGTCCGCCAAATTCACAAGTAGGTATAAGTATACAGTTGTTTCACTTTATTCATTTTTCTTCTATATTAAGCATTTTAGATATCATTTCTGCAGACTATTATATAGAACTTGCGACCATTCTCTCTATGAAAAGTTTTATTTAAAAGTCAAACACTACTGCAACTGCCACTAATAACACCTCAGTTGCTGAAAATTTAGATAAACAAGCAAAGCAAGATAAAATAGTGGAAAACGAGATTACAAAGGTATTTAATTTTCTATAACTTTTAATACGATTGAATTTGAGGTATAGTACTTATTTATATTATAGGCAGAGTGTTCACCGATAGGTTTTTCTTCTAGTAATCCTAAGGAAGAAATTCGGGACATAAAACAAAGGACTAATCAAACAGTACAGTTACCAAAAAAATTATAGCAATTCAATTTTAACCAACTATATACTAAATACAAAATTCCGTTAGTATTCAGCTTAACATATATTATCTCCAGTTTCTGTCGTCTGTATAATTTTCCAAATCTTCATTTAGTTTTATAACTCATTTAATTGTTTATAGCATTCTCCGACATTGAAGAGAGCTGGAAATTTAAATGGTCAATTAACTAATTACTCAAGTTCTTACAGTGTGTCATCAGTCAACATTGGTAAATTTACTCTTTTAAGCTTTCAAATAATGGCAAGCTTTTTGGTATTTGTTCATAAAAGCGAGAATTATTCTAAAATGACTAGTCTTCAAATTACATTGCCATTTTTAGCTTCAAAACTAGTGAATTTGATATTTTTAAAATTCAGTTCTAGTGTTGGAGATTTTAAACATCTATAGATGGTAATTTTTATGCTTTCCTTTACAGATGATGGTTGTACACCATCCATGGACACACTTACAACTATGACAATAGAATCACCATCAACCAGTGACATGCATAATGATGGTAGTTTGGTTGAATTTACTGTTCCTAGTGATATAACTACAAAAAACATTAAATCTTAATATTATAACTATGTATTCATTCTCCTATGCCTAGAAACTATACTTTAAAGTAGTTCAGTAGCATAGGAGCTCCATATATGCTGTTTTATTTTGTAATCACAATGTGTTCTCATAACTACATATAAATTATTGGTTGTTTTAAAAGATAAAATGGGTTCTAAAAGTATATACAATACGTTTCGAAATGATAATTCACTTCATTAAAATGTGTTAAAGACAAGCGATATCACTAATGACATTTATTTCTACTTTGCTTCATGAGTCCAGAGCACCACCTTTAGAAATGCAAACAAGTAATGGAGGCCAGTCGAGATAGACGCAAATTCAGTTATCCAAGATTTCATCAGTGGTAAATGAACTTAAGATGGTCAAGACGGTACTTGCTTATCAGTATTTACTATGCCAGGATTAACTACTGATCTTTTCTTCACCTTATTTCATTAATAACTAACTTTAAAGGGCACAGTTATGTAGGGAACGTTTCTATTTAGTGTAGTAGCGTTACAACGTTTTGCGAGTTTCAGATCGGTTTCGCGTTGTCTCTTAGAAGGAAATATTGTAGGCAGTTTCGGAAAATTCAAAGACGTATTTGAAACATTAGGCGTATGCGAGAGTTTTAACTGTTTTTTTTTCAGCACTCTGGTATAGCTATTCGAAACTTAAATAAATTCCCGACATTTTATCTATTTA
>JAJAVP010000432.1:0-25201 GCA_020740425.3 Heterorhabditis indica
AATCGTTACTCCGGATTCTAACATTGAAATAGTTCCAGGTAGTTCTTTCGATTGAAGTTTTTTTGAAAGAATTATTAGTCTTGAACTATTGTTTCCTGGTAGTTCATAATTAAAATTTAGCACTTTATCACTTAGCTGTTCACCTTCGTTAGATTACGATTTACATCACTGGAGAATGTGTTGCTACTTTGGAATGTAAAATTGTGAATAATTTCCTCAAAAATTTACTTATATCTCCTATTAATCGTCGCTAATCCCCTTAGGTTTTGACCATTTTGGCTTAGATGCTGGCTTTTTTTTAAGGATTTGCTGAATTGTACTGTATTTTTGAAATTACGTTTGCAAAAATACTTTTGATGTAATGTTATTGTTACTATCTTAGTAGGTTTCCTGGTGAAATAGAAAAGTTTTTTATGTCCACATTTTATTCAGATTTTTAAAATAGACATTTGCATCACTTTCCCTGTCTTCTTTAGAATGGAATTTGTTGCTTAATACTCGAGGGTTGCCGATCTTAGAACATAATTTTATCCTCAATTTTGATTGAAGCATGATAAACATGAGAGGAGTGAGAAATACACAGAAAGCCGTGCTCTTAAAACTAAGCCATTTATATATGTAAGTTTGTTTTATATTTTAAAATGTAACTATTTCCAAAAGATTCTCGACTGAAGCTTAACCAGCCTAGACACCACTTTTTCCTATTGTAATTAATACTAAACATTGCTTTAATGCATTGTATGAAAGATCTTAAATAAACCCACCATATTGAAAAAATGTCCAAGAAGTCTCACTGGGAGTGCACCGAAGTCAAATCCTATACTATATACATATATGCCATATGCAAATTGACAAAGTCGGACAATGAATAAAAGAATATAAACAGGTACAATAAGTGCAACAACACTTTGATTTTCTCTGCACTGATAACTTGTTGAAAGCGCACGATTCGAACTGATGAGATGGATTTGAGAACGACGATTCGACCAAAGAATTATCTAGAAACAGTTTTGCAACTAACATTATAACGCAAAATCACTTACAAATAAAATTCACCAATAGACCAATCAAATTTGTAGCAGTCAATACGTAAGAAATATCCATTCCTATTTCTTCGCTCTTGTAATTATAATTGAAGTAGCAAGCTGAATAGATAAAAATGGCCTGAAATACAATCCGTGTATATTTGAAAACTTATTGGGCAACTAACTTTATGCATGTGAATTTTTGAAAATGAATTGTCTTATTCCACTGTTAAACAGAAGAGAATAATAAATGAAAGTAAAAATCCCACCATAAAAAGTGTCAATAAAATCACGTGTTTTTTAGAACGTAGCATTTTTTCATATTTTCTAATAAATATTGTAGCTACCATTCTCTCAATGGCGACAAGTAAAACAGCGAAATTAACTACAATGATAGAAACTTCGTGACTATTTACTACCACTGTATTCAGAGTATCTATCCATAATACTGGGATAGCGTGACCTGCAAAATTATCCTAATTAAATAGATACTTTGATTTTATTAGCTATTTATTTCCATATCCGGTGATTCCAAACTAATATACGTAGACAATATTTCAACCTACCAAAGTATAACCTTATAGGTACAGTTATAATTCTACTGACAGCTATTCCAAACATTCCTAGAGACATAAGCACCAGTAGTGTCCTGCAAATACGTTATGATTGATGTTGCAGTTGATGACATCTTACGTTATACACTTGTTTAGTAAAAATAAGTGGCATTTTAAGCAGCCGACCTTAAGCATAAAAACATTGTAATCGGTAGACTTCCTATGCAGCATAGCTAATAATAAATCAACATCACATCAAGTATTAATAGGAAAGCTGAATGCTTTCTGTTCAGCGCAAAAACAAACCTCAACATGGGATGAAATCTTGATCCTAATTTTGAAATTATTAAGTACAAAAGAGTAAGCACAATACTCAATACAAGAACGAACAGTTCTATAGCGTAACAAATAGAATTCGCAATGATAATATCAGCACCAATATTAAATTGGTAGCGGATGGACTCTGCAGTTTCGTTCATCTGTAACAGAAAAAACCCAGCTATGATAATCCAGTCCAGATTTCTTTCTCGAAGAATTATTGAGACCTCTAGTAGGACAAAATAATTAAACAGCATATTGTAGGTGTTCCTTTTAACTGTGTCAAGTCAAACAGAAATTAGTTTCAAAAGGTGTGCTGCATAGGATGTTGATGGTACTTTCCAACATGTGAATATTGCATTGTTCTTTTAATGTGTAAAATGCGTAAGTTCATGTATAAAATTCAACAAAAGCTATTGAAATCCAACCCAATGACGTAGAGAACCATCAAACCATGAGTGCTTATGTTAACGACATAGAAAGGAAACTGAACATTGGCACGAGAAAATCAGATGTTAGGCAAAATATGGATTACAAACAATGGTTACTTTAAACGTAGCCACAACAGAGGAAGTATAGCTGGTCTACTAGTGAAGTGTAGTTTATGTTTCTCTAGCCACTTCGTAACTACATAAGTCCAAGATGTCTTAAAAACCGAATATTTCATGAAACGCCTTTAAATGTTTTCCGTTAACGATCTATGGTGGCTCATTAAACAAAAAATATTTTTGTGAAATCAGGCATAAAACAATGTAAACAGAAGTGCCAACTCAGAGCAAGTACATACTTTGTAACTGATTTATGAAATCTAGTAGAATGAAGCTTCGAAAAAACCAACCCTATCTCATGAGTTTATCTCGATTTTGGCATAAAATAGTTCAAAAACACTTCTATCTCGCCCAGTTCAACATATCCTGTATTTACATATTCACTACATAGTTGTATTTTGCCTACATTTATCTTGTAAAGTCACTTCTAATTCGATAAATAGGATATGCATATAGACATCTTTGAAATGGATTTTTTAAATCGAAGGATACACGTTGAATTTATCACCAATATACAATTTGATTTTTTAAAACTTGAAAAATACACCTAAAAATGCTGTTTACAACGGAAACACCCCATTAATGAATTATTTAAATATAAATAAATAGAAGTAACTAATCATAATGTTAACCATAATATAAACATTTAAAAAAATTAAGCATAAGAAAGAGGCTTGCATGAACAATTTCGGAAATTGTTGATTTGAGAACTAGGCATAAATAATATGAAAAGCATCGATTTTCATACTTATAATTCGAAACTACAAAGAAATACTAGATACTCCATTAAATCATAAATGCGACTATTAGACAAATATAGTCTTCGAAAACAGTTAAACACTGGAGTGCAATCCCGTCATCAACCATACAGAAGAAGAAATCATAATAATTTTAACTTATTGCTATATTAACAAGCATGTAAGAGATCCCTATGGCAATGGAACAACCTATAGTATAAGACCACGCTAAATTAAATATTTGGATTTGTAAAGGACTCGTAAATGGCGAGAATATTAGCGTAGAGACCCGCCCCTATAGCAAAGAAGCCGATACAAATGACGAAACAATTGATTCCAATTTTGAACATTCGTTGACGATAGCTTAGAAGACCCTGTGAACGATTGGTATAATTAAATAAAAGAGAAAATAGCTATAACGATACTGGAAAATTAAGAGAATTGCTAAAGAAAAACCACAAGTATAAAAAATACACAATCACACCTTCCAATCAGTCCAAAATGTTATCATTTCAAAAATTGGGGGGTAGATGAGAGCGCATAGCGTTCCACTAGTGACTCCAACTAAAGGTATCATAATTTCCAGACGTGGTATTAAGACAGCCATCAGGTAAGTTACCATTACCCAAAATACGCGAAAGCCCTATAATATAATGGATTGTAATAGTTAACGTCTTCAGTGTATTTAAATAATATATTCAATACCAACCTTATCAACAAAACTTTTAGGGCAGTTGGGGAAACGAGAAGTAAATTTTCTACGGAATCCGTTGAAAAACATGTCAAAAACAACATACATGGCAATGGAATGACCTAAGAGTGATTGTAGCATCAGAAATACATTAATAGTAGAATAGAAGCTGAAAAAAACAAAGCAATAAGTGCCTAATACTTTGCTTCAAAGTTAAAATAAAAATGAAAATTATTAGAACAGTTGATAGAAAGAAAAAAATATAGTACATACCCTTCCTTTGGAACATTAGTGGTAATGGTAGGAGCAATTTTGTCACCGAATCCGGTATACCCGTAAAATCCTAGAGCAGTCATAAAACATGTGCAGATGATCATTGTAGTTGGTAACACGCCAAACGTAGAGAGAAAAGTCTCAGGAGCTTCTAACTTATTTTCAACTGGTAAAATCTGGAACCATAGCCATACCTAAACTATTGCATAGAACAACTCAATGACTAACCATTGTCTGCCCTTCGAACGAGTACATACTCATTCCAATCATCATAATTGTACCCGTGAAGTTAGTTGAACCTGGTAATTCGCGCCATTGGTTCGGTTGCCTGATTAACAATATATCAAAATTTCATTTTTATTAAACAAACAGTCGTGAGAGAGGCCAGATCACTCGTGGGCTATGCTTTGCTAAAAATAAATGAGAATTTAAGCTTTTTTTAAAACTAATTACGCAAAAGGCTTCAAACTGCTAAGAAGAAAATGGAATTTGTAGTATTTTCTGATTGTGAGAAATACATTTTTAAGCAGACATAATTTGCCAGGGTAATCAGATCAATTTCAAAAAAATTTCCTGAGTCATATTTTTGTAATTATAAGTCGTATTATCGCTACGAAAACAAAATAGGTTACCTAATAGTAAACTGCATTATAACGGTAGCCCCAATTATAAAGAAAATTGAAGAAACGAGAGCAAAGGCTGACACAACACGCATCTCTGTGAACATATTTGTAAAAAGAATAAAGACAATAGCTATAGTGGCCATAACCGTCATTTGTGAATGGCGATCACCACCAATTATATCGCCAAGAAGGTTAACCTAAAATAGATGGCAATAAAATTCTCTCTACTCTACTAATGTTATTCATAAAGAAACATGTTTAAAACAATCCTATAGAATGAATGTGTGGTAATACACCAATAAAGCTAACCATATTATCAGAAATGAACAGAATGGCGACACTACACATTCCAAGTTGGTAGAAAAGAATCGTCACATTTACAACATACCTGAAATAAAACATGACTTCTGAAATACATGCATAAATAAGTACAATAAAACAAAGATTACTAACATCACTGCTTTACTATTATTTCTCAGAAAACGGATATCACTATAGTCGCACACCTTCTTTGCAAAATGACCGTAGTCAAGGGCAGAACGTTCAGACCTAAGAAACAAAAATAAGATGAATAATTACACATAAACTCATTTTCTATTGCTTATGTAAAGAAATTATCAAGAGAACACAAACTTCTTTGCTAGGTGTTGACTAGCTCGAACAAGTATATGATTACCGTACCAATTAAACCCCGCGATGATAAATGATAGTACAAAGGAAACCTAAAGCATTAATACTATTAAAAATAAACTACCAGAATTCGAAGTTCATCAAGTAAGATTAAAATTACATAGAAGTAGACTTCACAAACCCATAATCCCCCAAGTTTCCATGCATATGGTAACGAAAAGCAGCCAGCATTGAACATTGACTTGGAGAGTGTCAGTACAGCTCGCGTAGGTCTAAGAAAAAATAAATCAAGGAACCCAATGCATCAAAGCCTCAAGAAAATGAAGATCTATGAGTCAATAATTCTTAGCATTTTAAAATTTGTGCAGATAATCTCTACTTGTTTTCTTAGCATTTGTTTACAGTTTTGCGTAGAATCAATAATAAAGTCATTATTGCCATTTTGATATTTTATCTCCAGTTTGATGCCAATGGCAATTCCAAGTCTAATAAATGCATATGTGATTTAGTGAACAATGTCCGAGTTGAGGAACTAACTTAAACTTATTTGTAACATTTTATAGCGCTTAGTGATTGATAAAAATCTAAAGTTTACAAAAAAACTAACTAATTCGTGCGCTCGTTAACAAAATTCTCTTAAAACCACATGGATCAACAATCTATGGTGTTGAACTTTAAAACAGCTTAGAACAATTTCAAAATAAGAATAATACTATATAAACTATATAAATCTGAAAGTAGAGTAGGCTCAGTGAATACAAAATATAACACGGAAATAAAAAAGCAGTCTCACGATATGACGTCTCCGCTCCGTTGCACAGATGAAACAAGTGCCCTACCATCACTCATAGACTCTAAATCCGGATTAATAACAACTGCACCATGATCAGTCTCATCTGACATAGTGTAGAAGATCTAGAGCAATATAGTTAAGAATCATATCAGAAAAAATTGTATTATATCTATATACTATAAACATGTAATAAAAGTATAGTATTACATAAGGAAGAGAACAATAAGAAACAACATTTTAGGAAACCTCTACCCGTTGGAAAAATGACAAAAATTTTAAATAATCTATTTATTTATTTTTATAAACTAGTTGCCCAGAAATAAATGTTGCCATTACTTCAACATTATCTGAAATTAACACTAAATCAGCATCTGCACCCACGGTTAATACGCCTTTTTTCTGAGCGATACCAAGCAAATTTGCTGAAAGCAAAAGCGTATGAAGTCTTTAAAAAATAACAGTAACATAGAACATCATAAAATAATGATAGATAAAATACCTACCTGGTTTCTTTGTTGCACAGAGTAGAGCGTCCCCCAGAGAGCAATGAACAGATTCTACTAGATGACGAATACAAAATGGCATTGAAGCAACACTGTTGAGAAAACAATTAGACCTCAAATTACGCTAATATTTTCCTAGAAATACTATCTGATTTTATTTAAGAAATTTTAAATTTTTAGATAATCTATATTATTTACCTTCCAGCAATCGTAGTGGTACCGTCCAGAACAGCTGACAGACCTCTTACATTAATTGTCAATTCACCTATTTTATATTGACCATCTACCATTCCAAGTGCAGCGATAGCATCAGTTATTAGAATTAACCCTTCTGGGTATGCCCTAAAAGAAATATTATTTGCAAAATATCATTATAAGTAAAATTATGTTCTTTATAGCAAAATAATACCTATATGCTAGCTTAAGAGCCGAATCATGCATATGAATACCATCCGAAATAATACTATAGTACAATGTATTGTTCTTCGAAAAGTTGCCCGTCAATAAACCAATTAGACCCGGATCGCGATGATGATGCTAAAGAAACTTTAGGCGAAGTCTTCCCTAATTTAGTATAAGAAATAATGCTTACAGTTTATTTCATACTAGTATCCATAGTTAAGAGGTCGTAGCACAAGTGATAGAAATTAACTAACGGGCTGCATGGCATTATAAAGATGAGTTAGAGTTCTTGCTCCAGCAGCAAAACCTTTTTCTCCATCTTTCAGACAAGCAGATGAATGTCCTAGAGAAACTACAACACCCCTTTCAACTAGGTACCTGAAATCTAAATTATTTTAAAAATAAAGAAAGAATACAATTATGGAAAATATACGATTGAAGTACCTAAAATTAGTAGTGGTAGAACTAACCGTATTGCTATATCACTTCCTGGTAGCTCTGGCGCTAAGGTAACCATCGCAATATTCGCTAGACTGCCGTAAACCTAGAATATATATGCCAATTCCTTAAAATTAACGAAAAATAATATCAAATCAATTCAAAAATAAATGGAAATTATGCAAACCATGAATCTCTTTTAAGTAATTACTCAACAACACCTCATGTAAAGTATTTTCTGGGTTTTCGCCAAATGTTCTTATATGTTGATCTGAATGACATCCTTTCTTTTCGTAAGAAATGAATGGACCTTCTAAATGCACACCTAAAATAACTATTATCATAAGTCATAGGCAATTGTAATAATATGTCAAAACATGATTACATCTAAAAGTCCCAAAAAGACTCTTCAAAACCCCAAATATAAATAAAATAATCATATACCGTTAAAGTTCTTTCCGTAATGCTAAGCTATAATAAAGCATGCAACGCAGAAATTGCAAAATATCTTTATTTCTGCATAAAGCTGACAAAATTAGTATCTTTTAAAAGTGGCGCATAAAATATTGTACAAAATTTATGTTTGGATTACGCGAAATTGACCCAAATCCATTATTAAACGACTCTTCAGACCGAAAATTGCCTAGCGTATGTCGTTTAACATTCATGTGTAGATCAATCGATTATTTCAAAAAAACTGATAAACATTATTCTTAAAGGAAATACAGGTATACCTCTTATCGTTAACAAAAATCTAATATTAAGATTTTAAATTCTGGTAAGAAACATATTGCACACAAATCTTAAAGCGATATAATGCCAATAAAAATGAAGATTGTTAGATGCTGAACTTATATTATATTACGAATACCATTTACTAATTATAAAGCCCCTCTTGCTAGACCTACCATCTAATAATATAACACCCTACGACTGTCAATATTTTGTGAACTCAACCAATAAATATCCTATCTAAGAGAAATAATATAAGACTAGACCATGCCAGTATTTTAATATTAGACCTTATTAAAGTCTCCACTTGAGTGAAAGAAACCAGAACTAACAGTAGGGAAAAGAAAAGAAAAGAAAAGAGATCCGCCAACCTAGAATTCCGGAACCCTTAGAAGTCCCATCCGTTTTTTTCAATAAATGAAGAAGCTAGAAATAAACAGTAGTAAAATATTTAAAATGTTTGCAATTGCAAAACAGAAACTTATTGCAAATATTTCATTATATTGACAAATAATCCAGAAAACAGATGGCTTCTAAAAGTCATTCGTAATACAAATAGTTTGTTGTGAATTATAATCAACATTAAATTTAGTTGTTAATTACTGAAGCTGAGTGGTAAAAGATCGCAAATTTTATGTAAACATTTCTGCACAGCTGGAAGAGTAATAATTGCCACCTTAAAACGCTATAATAAAAGGAATATTTTGTGTATACCTTAAGTTAATAAATAAACATGATTGGAAGTGAAGATGTGCCTAGCTGTTCTCATTCACACTTGTAAAAAAAAAGCAATGTATGAAGGACAAACAGTCAACGACAGCACACTCCGCTGCTCTCACTCTCTGACATGTTTTCATTCTGCTACCTCCACGTTTCTCATACTCACTAATCTCATATCTAGTTGATGCAAAACAACGATCTATGATTACTTAAATACGATGATATAATCAGGGAATCTACTAAAAATAGTGTTATAATTGATTATTAGCAATGTTAAAAATTTGAATTAAGAGGAATTAATAGTAAAAACTAGTGGAACATGCATCTCAAAATGATATATTCACTGTGATTAAGTTTGTTTGGGTGTTTCCGTACCGAATTTGTATTCAAGAAAATCCCCTAATTTGTAATATTAGTGCGACTTCTTTATCTCTGTAATTTGGATAAAATATATGTTCACACAATACTTGTATATGCTATAGTTTTATACTCATTTCACAGGGAAAGCCTACCTATGCTTGTTTAATCCAATATATTACACAAAGTTATATTGCAGGTTTATAATAAATTTAATAAATAAATTTTTTTTTGCTTACGTCGAAGTCTTTAAAAAAATTTATTGACTTACAAAGTGATATCATAACTATCTGCACTATAGACGCCGTATTTCGATCTGATAACAATGGAAAAATAAAGCTCATAAAACTTACATATGGTTTTTTTCTTGGTAGCATAATTAGTTCAAATAATATAAAGGTTACTAACTCTGTGATACGCTTCTGGTGAACTTGTTACCAAGGTCGGTGTATATGATGTCACTCCGTGACTAGGTAAGTTTTTAGATACTTTTGCGAGACCAAGTAAGTACTCAGAATCAGTTGGTGGAATAGTCGAAAAATCGACACCAAAGCCACCTTAATTTGACATTACTTAGCCTTTGTAAATCTGTTGAAGGGGTAAAAAAGTACAAGAAAGTTTAGGAAAACATTTCACAGTACCAATTGCTAGCGTTTAATATTAAAAAATACAAGCTTAGTTGTAATGTTTACTACTTTTTACCAATTTGTGAGATTATCAGTAGTATCAATTTAAGCTATACTAGATATGTAATTCCAAAAATTCACTGCACCTTATACCTTATTACGCATAAAGCAATATACCACACTCACCTTTAGTATCCTTTTGCTAGTTCATACACTATCTATATTCTAATATTCGTAATATCTAATAACGACATTCTTTTCCCACCATTGAGTTGCAAATCAATAAACCCTGGAGATAAGATGAGGCCCTGACAGTCAACTTGTATCTCAGCCCTTTTCTTTTCGTCGAAGAATACGGTAGCTCCATCAATAATAACTCCATCACGAACCTTTGAAAAACTAGTGTGATCGCTTAAACTAATGTTGGTAAATACAAACAAGGATTTTTTTTGGTAACTAAAATTCAACCATAGTATTAGAATGGAAGCTATCGAGTTTTTGGTGCAATTCCATCTATGATTTATAAAATATATAGAAGTCAAGTATTCAAAAAATATTTATGCTTTACCCAAAGATGGTCATCAACCAATTTATTTTCTCGGAGTATCCTGGCATTCATAAATTGGATTAATTTTCCAGGCAGATTTTCTTGTAAGATTGGAGAGTCGTATTGAACCAATTTCATTATCTTCTTGAGGTACTATTTGTATAAATCTGCAGAAAAAGAGTTTCACAAAGTTGAAATCAGGAAGTGCGAATTTGTAAGTGCTGATATTGACTGTAGTATAATAAAGAAGAAATACGGACAGGTTTGGCTTATCTAATCAAAGCCTGAGTAGGGTAATGATAGAAACTTCGTCTTGATAAACAAGTAAAACAATCAAGCAAAACAATCCATGCCCGGGATAATAAATAATGTCTTTAGTAGCAAGTACCTTCCTCACTAATTTTTCCACTTCATTCTTAAATGTTTGAATTACTCGTCATAGTGAGAGACAGGATGCATTTCAGTGTAACACTATTGTAGAAGTAGACGGAGCAAAGTATCATGAGTACGGTTTACTACTACGGCTATCACATATCACCCCAACTTAGATAAGAAAGGCGGTATAAGCCAATAGGGTGATTATCAAAAAAGCATATCTATTCTTTATTCTGTAATAAATCCAGATACAAATCGATAATATTTATCCCTTGACATCTCGAAAGCTTTATTCTACGACATCTGGATGCAATATGTGGCTGCGCTGAAATCATCTTACCCGAAAAAATAAACGTGGACTATAAATAAAATTTGTTAAGTTAACCAGTCATACAATATATTATTATTTTTCGCTTTCATACTTACTGTAGTTTATAGTCGAACAATCACACTTGGTTTCAACTGTAATCTTAATGGTGAATCTGTAGGAAAAAAGCACATTGATAATTAAGTATTATTTACATTCAAATAATTATGCAACAGGACAAGATTTTTGCCTACACTGATTTAAAATCTCTGACAAATAAATATATCTTGTATTTCATGTTATATAATGACGTAGGCAATGAGTTATGATCACATGACAGTTAATAGTGAATCGGACTGAGAAAGGAAAACTAAAAGGAGAGTTGGAAAAGTAAATATTACTGTTATTTAATTTGATTATAGTTTCACTCCCATCGCATTTCTCCGGGTGAAATAGAAGTGTCGAGGTAATCTGAAATCAGAAACTACTGTAATATATGCATAGAAATCACGTTTAAAACTTTATTAGAGCAGATGTATTAAATTGACTGGAGTTAAAAGTTACACATTAAATATCACGTGTAATTTGCACTATGCCAAATAATTTTTGAGATTCCTAAGCTAATGGATAATAATACCAATTTGTATAAACAAGAGATTAAGGGACAGCATAAAATTCTTTGCTAAGTAAATTGAACATCCAGGAAAATAGTGACGGAAAGATCAATAAATAAAGTCTAAACATAACTGCATACTAGGCTAATTGTGATCTGTTATAAAAGTACAATAGCATATCAAATGTCGTGTCATTCTCTTTGATTGTATTGTGATCAAATGGTCAGAAACCATAAACGCGCAATGGGTGACTAGAAAAAATAAACTATTTTGTCGTTAACCATTATAAAATACCTAACTGCTTGTCTATTACGTTTGAAACGATTATATTGATTGAGAAAAAGTAGTAATTACTCTTCACATTCTCCTAATTTTATGCATATTCCACATCTTAAGAGTGATGAAAAGTGGTGAGAATAAGGATAAATTTAAGAAATAAGATAACAGTCAGAATCCACCTGGTTTAATCACATAACTTCCCACATAGTAATTCATTTGAGGTAATCCACATGTCACCGATGCATGGATTCCTAATGGCGGCATACCACTAGGCGCACCTATAAGAGTTCGTCTACTTATTTTGTAGAATCTTAATCAATATATGCGAATAAACTAAGCCATTCCAAAGATCAACAACCAAGACAAAAATTAGAGGATCTCGACCGTACTAGTTCCAGGAGTCATTCCACTAGCTGTCAGACCATGGCTTCCTCTCCAAATATTAAACGAAGCTTGCAATCCATATCCACGCTTCTCATCAAATATATCAACACCAAATAATTTGCAATTATCTCGTTTCATCTAAAAAAGAAAGTATTATGTAGCTTTAAAAACTTAAAATATTACCTCGGTGTTCATTTCGAAAGCTATACCAAAAATTGACTAGACAGAATTTTTTGTTATCCATATATTATACCTATATATTAGAAAATGATAAATGAAATATCCGATTAAAACTTTCGATTCTCTCTTACTTTTAATATTCACTTTTAGAACGAATTGATTAAAGAATTAATCACCATTTAAATAATTCATAACAAATATAATTATCTAGTGTTTATTTTAATAACATTGTTCATCATATTTGTGGAAATCACAAGACAATGATTTCTTTTCATATTCATAAAATATAAACGCCTCAGCACACGAATGGATAAGTTCAACAATAGATGGAATCGCTAACCTGGTCTAGAAAACGAATATAATCCGATGCTATTCTCAATGTGTGTATTTTGCTCATTTTGTCCGATGGCATTGAAGGGATGATCTTACGAAGAATGGCAAACGCATCATTTAGCTCCTGTATGAGATGTATTATATCACAACCTATAGAGGGTCTTTAAATATAAATGCACATATTTATTGTCTTTTCTCAAGAGAGAGAAAATAATACGTATAACAAAAAATACGCCAAAATTCAAACTGGAAATTTTAAGAAGTCACCTATTCTTTCTGTGAAATACTGAAGGTCCCCAAGTTTTAAAACTAGGTTTTAAATATCTACCAAGATAGATAAACTGAATGCAGAAGTCATCTTTGTTATCTTATTTTCTAAGATCCCTTTGATTGTTAAATAAAAATAGAATATTTGATTCCCACTGACTACAGCAAATAACCTCCGATTGTCCTTTTCCCACACGGTTTTACAGCTGGGCGGCGGACATAAAGCAGCCGTCTGGTGCTCCACTAACATACCGTACTCATTAAGAGACCAATTTATCACCCATCTCAAAACTTTCTATCACACGAACATTCTTATTAAAAACTACTCAAAAAACCATCTTCTAACTGTCTTTACTCCTCTTACATATTTCTTCAGTCATTACTCTTGTCACATTTATTCTAACTAAAATTGTTTTTGAAATTTATGGATGGATGAATGCCAAACAGATGGAAGGGGATACGAAAGAGAAGAGATTGATGAAATCATACCTTTGTTCTTTGACGTTCCCTCTTATTAGCACATACCCTTTGTACCAGAGTATCTTCTTCACTTTTAGATGATTTCCTAATTCCTTTTCTTTTAGGACCCATTGAATGAATGATTATCTTAAATATAAGACACTTAGAACTAACTTTTCACACTTTAATGATACATTTAAGAATACTATAATACGAATTTGTTGAAAATATTTTACCACATAGAAACAGTCGTAGGCTAAATAAAATAGACACGTTTTTGAATATGGTACAATTATGTAAGCTACTTCTCAAGGTAATAATAAAAGTCTTAAAACTTTCCATTACTATTTATAAAAACTCAATTTTCAGGATAAGTTAATTCTATTCACATCAGCCTTGAAACAAGCATCTTACAAATCTACAAAA
This sequence comes from Heterorhabditis indica, assembly GCA_020740425.3. NCBI lineage: Eukaryota > Metazoa > Nematoda > Chromadorea > Rhabditida > Heterorhabditidae > Heterorhabditis > Heterorhabditis indica. The sequence continues at coordinate 14,142 of JAJAVP010000432.1, forward strand.
CTATAGAAAATAAACAGAGGTTCCTAGATTCTAAAATCTATTTAAATCTATATACAACCTAAAATATGGAGTACAATTTTATAGAATGATCTTAGTAAGTATACTGTAGATCGATCGATCTCAGTGTTACATCTTTGAGGCTTTTGCCTCCGCCGAAGCTCCGCCTATAGCTATTAGGGCTTTGTTTATAGATTAATGACATTGATAGACGAGTTGGTGTACTTAGTGGATTTAGAAGTTCAGGGAACGGTATAAAACTTTGGTGTAAAGTAGATATCAAACGTAGTGAAATACCACTGATTTCCATAAACCCACTGAATATAAGAAGGTACCGATCCCTCGCATAACCAATCTCTATTAAATATTGTACTTTTTTCCCTATTCCTATCAATATACAAACTAAATAATATCACCGTGTTATGTATTCCAAGTCCATCGAATTTTAATAACTGAATGCCAATAATGAGGTTTTGAATAGAACCTTAATACAATTCTTAAGCAAAGTACGAATAAAATGAGCATCCAACCTAGTCAGGTATTATATGAAATCTATGAAATGATTAAATTTTTCGACACCTCTATTTTTCCTCCAAAATTCCAGTAACTGTGTCATTAATACTACTAAAATTTAAAAACTATTCAAAGAAGTATGAGAGTACTAGCTAATTAAAATGGCATAGCTGTAGTTCCCATTGGTTGAGTCAAGTCAGGAATCAAGGATAAAGAATTTGTAATGGTTATTGTAAACATAGGGTGCTATAGTAACTGTTTCTTAAGTGCATCTCCATTAAAGTATAAATGCTTGTGTTCTAGTGAACGATCATCTATAAGAGTATTACTCCAGTTAGCATGTTTAATAACTTAAGATGATTTTTCAAAATATTCTTTAAATGTGGTTGACCTCAGGTCACAATTAATTTAAAATCACTTTCCCCATTAAAAGTCTATCACTCTATCTAATTAAAGCCAGATACATGATACTAATGTTTTACATTGATATATATTTTTTTATTTATATTTATTTGTTTAGTTATTTATACCACTAAACTAAAAAATTGATTGCTTTCAATTCATTTTTGATTGACAGGAATGACCATACATCATTTAAATCAATCGAAAAATTATGCATTTGATTTATAGGCTATTCGCTAGAAATAACATTATATTATTTGAAATTTCATTCCCAATACAGTATTTTTCACAAAATAATCTAAAATCTGAGAAGGAATTTACATATACATGGCATTTTATATAAAGCATTATTTTTACCATGCAATGCTAATTACACTCCACTTTTTAAATGTGTATTTTTTCATCGAGTATAGTACATTTTCTCCGTCTTTTCATTTCTTTCTTCGTCTTCTCTCTTGTGAGCATTTTTTGAGTTTATTATAAGACTTGTTTGTATGCATTATTGCGGTCATTCTCTATACCTCGCTCTATAGAAACTAGCGCGAGAAACGCTCGTGGGTGACGGAAATAAGAGCTCATTCTGGTCCAATTTTCAATCGATTGAGACGGCAGTTTAACGAGGTCAATATGTCCTGAAACTATTTATGCTCCCAGGTAAATGCACAACTTACTTTTACATAGGATACTACCTTTATATGTAAACTGTATTTTCGCACAATTTAGATCTGTTTTATTTAGTACTAGTTATATTAGTATACTATTTACTTAGGTTCCGTTTTGAAAAAAATGCTAGTTTTAGTTGTTTTCATCATACTGGAGCTTCAACTAACTAAAAGTGGATCATATTATGGATCTTCTTGATCTATATCATGTACATGAACATAGTATGACTATTGAAGATGATACTTATGATAAGAAGTGTTCCGAAATAACAACTCAGCGAAATGGAGGAAAGATTAAAAAGCCCAAGTTTGTACCTTGGGAACCATACAAAGCAGCACCAAGTGCAGATAGGTGAGTTAATAATAATGGTTGATAAGACTTATTTTCAATAGGCTTACCCACTTACCAATAGGCATTTAGCTTATACAATTCTGAATTAAGAAATGAAATGTGTTTAGATCATTTTCATTTATATTACTTATTTTCTTTTTGGAATAATATTTGTAATATCATTACCCCTCTTTTGCTTCGTTGATGTCTCGTATTCTGTGCTCGATTTGCATTTAGGAAGGTTAGCATTTTTACGTCTTTATTTTAACTAACAAGATTCTTTATCTAGTTTATTTCATATAGTCTAACCTAAGTACTAGATTGTTCCCATAAACATAAACTTGTGGTTTAATTATTTAGAGATATAAGTATTGAAAGTCCACAAGCACCTCTAGGAGTGTGTATAGATGTCCAGTGACAATCAATTATGAATTTTCGAGTGGATACATTTTTATTTATGCGCTATGTAGCTCTATTTTCTCTAGATTCTTGTTTACTTGATATTCTTTTTTATCAGAAAAGGGAAACCACCTATTCACTTACCTACTCTAATTCCCTACAAGCCGTACTTGGAAAATGAAGTTAATAACAACGATAAAGATCAAGTCGTTTTAATAGTGGACAAAAATAATGCTGAACTAAAATCACAAGGCGATAATACGGAAGCTTTTGAAAAGGTTTGTTGACTCATTAGAAATCCAGAATGGGGTACATTAGTGACAAAGTTAACATTGTTAATGAAACATGGTAATATGGCAGTATATTTTAGTTTAGAAATCTCTTGTTGACTTTGCAGGCAATACTTTTTTATATAGTACGTCTATATTTTCAGATCGAAAACCTCTCTAAAGAAGTCTCGGAGCTATCCTTGGAATTAGAAATTGAACGAAAATTGAATAGGGAACTGAAAAGGTTAATGGTAGCTACAATAAGCGATGAGTTGCAGGGACAAGTCCAAGCATTAACGGAAGACAAAATAAGACTAGCTCATAGGGTTGAAGAGTACTCAGACAGAGTAAGAGCATTTCGTTTTTCAACCTATTTGAATTATGGGAATGCCAAATAAGAGGACTTTTAAAGAAATTAATACTTTTTAGTTGATTATGGAAAATGGAGAATTAGATCGCCTTCAGATTGAATGTGATGTATGGAAGTGTAAGTTTTTAGCACAATCAATCAGGACTGATGAATTATCACTGCGAACAGAATCTTTGCTAAGGATGCTTAATGAAGCACAACAGATGATCAAAGAAATCGCGTAAGTGATTTTGATTAAGTGCTATGTAGGAAATGTTATCCTCTGCAATATAAAATTTAAACGACAATAATAATGGTGACAACTGGAATAACTTCAGAACTTCTCAGCAAACACCAGCATTAACTGATAATGCACAGAATTTCTTGAACTTGGACCTTCAGCCGTTTTTCATGCGCTCTCCTTGCGATCAAAGGACTATAAAGAAAGGACCAAACTACGCAAACCTTACCATATCCTGTTGCAGAAATTGCGCTGGCAAAGAAATATACCTACTTTAGGTCAAATTGTCATGTAACTTATTTCTTACTAAACGTAATTTCCTGTTGCACTAATAAGACTGTTGTATAGAATGCTTTTCATATGATAGGAAATTATCTCCAATTAGTTGCATTTTATTATCTCACTAGCATCTAGAAAAAACATTAAATAGGTCAAAGCAGTAAGTATTAAAGGTTCCCCAATATAGCTAACTGTTCTTTTATAATAGTATAGTTAATAGTACTAATTGATCTGTTATGTTAATGTGATAATTTCGTTCGATTTAACATGTGTATCTCAAAATCGTGATATCTTTTATGGTGTTGTGAGTCATATAACATTGGGGAGTTATGGTTACTTACTACTACTAGATAAACAATATATAAACTTTTCTATCATTTTAAAGAATGAGTTCTCAACTGAAGATTAATCGAGAACATGTAGGTGGATCGACCATAAAATATTGTTGGAAGTAACTTTCAAATACGGTAAGTGAAATATCTGCTGGTAATGTGTTATAGTTGTACATTGGCATATATCAGTTATTCCCGGATAGTTCAGCTGATACAGTAACTTTCAGTTTATTACATCTTGTCTTTCCTGGGAAAGCATTTTCATCCTAATTTCAAATTCACAATATTCCAACTAGGGTAACCGATGGTATTTTTGGATTATACAACAAATGCCCGGGTTGTTTTTTCTAAATCTTGACTAGAATAAATAACGTGATGGAAGGAATGCCAAAATTTTCATAAACTATCCCAATATAAAAACGCGAAAAATGGCATGGTTAGACAAGAACTGCGCATATAAATAACATCTTTGTATTTATATCTGGACCACATGTTGAGGTTTCTACGTTATACATGGATCGCACTCCAATGAGAACTTTTGTTAGAAGTGATACAGCAAAAGTGAGCAAGACAGTGTAGAGATAGCAAACAGCGGGAGTCAGACATCTAGAGTGGTCTCCAAGCGTTAAGCTCTGCGGATTGATTTCTGCTGTCATAATTTCTCTCCTACAAAGTGTTTGCTACATTGAGACTCGTTGTAATAGTCAATTGAAGTCAAATATTACAATCTTGCCTATCAATGAAATGTAAATAGGATCATTTAGCTGTTTATATTACACTATCTCTACTTCACAGTATGGAATTTTATCAGTAAAATGTTCATCTGTGTACAGTCTAAAAAATCATTTAAAAACGTTTACTCATCATTTCTTCTTTTTAAATCTCACCATTACTCATCACTATACTAAATTAGATAATTACAATTGCAGTAATGACTTCAAAGAATAAAACATATCACTACGACTCCGAAGATGGTCTTATTGAGGTATTTTTTCTTATTAGTATTGGATTAAAATAGAACAAAAATACCCCGCATATAGACGAGCATATTATACATGTTTATGCACCAAATTTTCATATTTTTGAGGTAATTCATTAACTCTCATTGCTAACATATTGTAATTACAGGAAATTGAAAAATTAACAGCTCCACCAGGTAAATTAAATAAACTGAAAAATTCAAATACCCACAATGAGAAAGATGCACCTGTTTCACAGAAAAGCTGGAAGTCAGTCAACACTCAATACTGTATTGTATGTAGAGTGAGTCGTTTTTTTCTTTAGAAGTTCTTGAATATTTACAAATTTTTATTTCTATTTTCATCCTGCTTGATTAGAAGGAAATTAAAGTGTGTAGATGGAATTTTGCGAAACAGTTTTTATAATTTATCTGCATATAATTACTTATGTTTACAATGTTTGTCTAATGACAATTTGTTCGTCTACAGGAGGGTGGCGAGCTACTTTGTTGTGATACTTGTCCAGCATCTTTTCATCTTATGTGTCACCAACCCATTATTTGGAGGGATCAGATCCCTGAAGGAAAATGGATGTGCAACCGTTGTGAAAATACTCCTGTAGAACAAATTCCAGCGAAATCTACAATTGATCCAGTAAGTACCACATAATAATTTTGTCTTGATTAATACCTAATTCCCTATAATGAATGGTGTACTTATATCAGTATTTAACTAGTATTCATATGCTTCCGGATTACTGAAATTTGAATATGAATTGGATTATATTCATGGTTAGGGTTTCCACTTATAATTTTGCTTGTATAAGTATACTTAATATAAATTCGAAAAGATTTTCCTTGTTTTTACAATATTTTAAGGTATTTTAATTTTACAATATATTTTAAGTTTTTTTTTAACAAGTTATTATTTATAATTGGGTTAAATTTGAATACCTTTTATTACTTATTTACCTTCATTTATCGGTTAGAATTTTCAGAATGAAACGGATGATACACGTAATCGACGAGCGGCTCTACGCGTTATGGCGGGTAGCGAATCGACAGACGATCCACTCAGTTTGCTAGCACAAGCTGCGCTAGTTATTAATGCGCAGCAGGTAAAAGGCTAGCTGGTGATTACTCGTTCTTAGTAATTTAAATGTTAGAAATTAAATGTGCATTATTTTTGATTATGAGGATAGTTGTTATGCTGAACGACTACCGTTCAAGACGATTTTATTAGCGGCTTCGAAGATTCATGAAACTTCTGGTTAATATTATAAGTTAAAAGATTTAGTTTGAACTACCCGCTGAATTGAGAAAAGATGACTGTTATCTACCATATGAGGAACTTTCTACACCCAGGCAACCGATATTTGGAGAGAAGTGTGCATATTGCCAAAGGTGTATATTGTAGTCAATTATTATATTCCGGTTCTTTTTAGGTGTTTATAGATACAGTTATAGATCTAATGATGATCAGCAACAAGTCCGCTGTGACTTCTGTCCATACGTATATCACCTAGACTGTCTCAATCCACCACTTTGTGCCCTTCCTAAAGAGCGCTGGATGTGTCCTAATCATGTAGAGAGCATTGTGGTAGGTCTCATTTTCCTCATTCATAATCATACGTGCTACTATATAATAGTTACATATTTTTGTGGACTCGATTTTGATTTTGTAAAATTTAAGGATCACAAACTTCTAAAGTCGATCAGCATAACAGAGCGACGCGCTCTTTGGAATAAATACGCCCGACAGGAATTGGATGAAATAACAATAACTAGACGGTTCTTCGATAAGGTTAGACATTATTTTTATGTTCATATTTAATTTCGCATTATCTCCGACATTATAGATCAAATCCGACAAGTTGAAGAGGTCTGGTAAAACACTTAAAAGACCATACACGAAAGTTCGTTCAGCAGTTAAGGATTTATATAGAAAACGTTGGGATGGCGGTGAGGACAGAGTGCAATTCGCGAATAATAGCGAAAGAAGGTAGGTATGATAATTGACTTTTATGCTCATAGATAATGTGTAATTGTAACTAGTAGTAGTAAAGAAAAATTTATGGATATAGGGTTTGTTTTTTCCGATTATTTTAATAACTGTAATATATAGAATGAGTCATTACTCATAAAATATCACTTTTATCTAAGTATTCTTCAGGATAACTCACAGAAATTAAGTGTCTTTGTTAATTCATATTAGGTCGCACAATCAATTTGGTCATGTTTTCGATTTATTTACTAATGTGTTAGTATTTTATTGTGATCTATTTAAGGGAGTGGATCAACGCAATGGCTGCTATGCACAGTGACATAACAATAGGGAAGTTACTATCCAACCGCTCAGCTTTAAAAGCAGTGGATAGATCAAGAAAAAATGATAATATGGAATCTGTAATTCACGAAGAAACTAAAGGAATTGATCAGAAAAATAATTCGGAGTTAAGTCCGAATAGCAAGATCAGCTTAGAACGTTTAGATGATCAACTGTCTGTAGCTGGAAGTTCTCTTTGTGATGCAGCTACATTATTATCTTTTGCTATGGGTGCTGCAAAATGCTCCAAAACAGAAGATAATGAAATAGACGAAAGTTCACCACCAATGAGAGTTGTTCCACCTGAATCACAGCAAATGTGTGTGTCACCTAAAGTCTCAGATAAACAGGTGGAGAAAACTGAAGTTATGGAAACTTTGCAAGATTCACCAAATGATAATGAAGAAATAAACGAATATGATGAACGTAAGTAGAAAAGACGAAAATTAGATATCAAAGAGGTAGTGGACCGTGATGGAAAAAATACTAATATTAACGTTTATAGTGTCCAAAAATTCTAATAAGAAGCAGTCTGATGATTTATTGTCTGACTGTATCCGACGGATGAAAGAAAGTTCAGATGATAGGGAACGGAGACTGTTTGCTCTTGCTGCTGAACGACTGATTCAGATGGAAAAACAGACTGTCGTTAGACCTGTCCTTTCGAAAAAGCCAAAGGAATTATCTTTTGATAAAAGTAGGATGTATTTCATATATTTCGTTAATTTAACAAGAAATCCATCAACACCAGGATTTATTCCGTTTTTATTTCTCAAGTTGGTATGTATACAAAAACTAATTATGAAGATATACTAGGTAAAATCCGATCTTACTACATTATAACCCAGCAAAGTTTCTTATAGTTTTGTGTGAAATATATTTTTTTAGGATTATTTCTGAATGATAGACCAATCATTGCTGTATTGAAAGCTGAAGGGTACGCTCCTATTGCCATTCAAAGGAGCGTTACCACTCTCGGTCTGAGTTTAAGCACATTCTATTTGTAGTATCAACTGCTTATCTGGGATATTCTTTTCCTCCCATTTTCTTTATTAATATTATTATTACTATTATCAGTTCTAGAACTTGATCTCTAAAGTATAATTTCTAGGCGCCAACGATCTGTGTCATATTCGTCTAACTGATTTCGTCTCACCATTTTGCGCACAATTAGCCAGACATCACGCAACTATTATTTTCGATAAAGTGGGGTCTTCTACTTTGCTTTACTTTACTTTACTTTACTTTACTTTTTGTAAGCAAAGTTAATAGGTATCTCGTCGCTTCGACTTAGAGGCTGTTGGATGTCAAAGAGTAGAAGTAGATGGTGTTATGTATGGTAAAGAAACTGCTTCACCAAAACTTCATTGCAAGTGTAAATTAGAAAACATGCGTGCGATTGAATCGGGTGCTGTGTTAAGACATGGGTCCTATATTGTCATTGGCTGCATACGATTTGTATTCGCTTCATTTTATTAGCCTTCTTAGGTCTCTTATTTTTGTTTATTATTATTGTCGATATTACAAATCCTTATCCTTATATCACTATTGTTAACGTACCATTCAAAATACCAAGTCACAATAGATAACAATATTTCACTAATATTCTTACTTACCACTAGATTTTGTTGTATTTATTGAACATTGTTGATTATTATTTGTATCTCAAATTCGGGTCTTATTTAAGTTGAAATGAGGACTTCTTGTTTTGTTGTTTTTCTTTAGTTTAACATTATTTTCGAAAGTTGGAGAAATGAAGGTGCATTAAAGACTGGTAGTCTTTCTCATGGTTTTGTTCCATTATTTCTATTGAATTATTGTTATGTTGGTAATACTCTATAATACGTTTATGCGAATTTAATTTTTACTTTGTTTTAGCTAATCTATTGTTAGCATCCAAATTTGTCAAAATTATATTGCTCCTGAACTTAAAGCATGCATTCATTAAATATCACTATGCAAGCGTATTTTGATTGGAGAAGAAAACTTCCACCAAAGATTTCAAGGGTTGACGTCGTATTTTCGTGATTACCTCAAGGAGTACCTTTGAACCATTTGGAGCTTGAACGAATAGAATGGGTTGTTATGGCAACACCACCTATGCGTAATGTGGACACCAAAATCTGCACGTCGATTTGTTTAAGCTAACATTACCTAAGTTGTAGTTAAACCGAAAGTAGAATTTTTTGTATTGGATTATTGCCGTTCTAACTACTAATATTACAACTATTTACACACATTTGTTAGTCTTATCAAATTTTTTTAAAGAAATGAGACCGGAACCTGTGGTGAATGAGGCTGATCTACTGGCTCAAGAACACGTAAGCCCTGAAGATGTTCTGCGGCTACCTGGTATCACACAAGGTATCACTGATTACTTAGCAAGAGATCCCGAATTGTATTTATCCTACTTAATATAAATTGCTGTTGTATTTCAACTGAAATTCTGCAGTTTTTTTAATCTAATTAATAACTTTGATGAAGCTTGAGGTGTTTATAAGTCGATGCCTTAGTGATAGAATAATGTTAACAGCTGTACTATTTGTAACACTTGATTAGTGGAAGTAACAAAAATCCCTTACAGGTAACTATTACAAGTTTTTTCAAATATTCCGTTTTAGCTTATTTATGTAAACCGAACGCTAATGTGTATGATATTGAATTCACTCGATTCAAAATACGAGACCTAGACACCGACCAAGTGCTGTTCGAAATAGAGAAACCACCAGGTACTTGATGCTCCCTTTGTATGACTTGGCTTAATATATTATTCTATAGCGAATAAATAATATCACAGAAGATGTATCTGAGCGTGAAGAGCAACCAACGGAAGCTGCTCGTTATGTACGATACCGATTCTCTAAGGACTTTCTTCATTTAAAAAAAGTCGGTGCCACTGTTGAATTCGTCGTGGGATCGCGGCCAATCAATAAATTTCGCATGGTTGAGCGACACTATTTCAAAGTACCCATTTTCTTCAGCTTAGTCTTCACAAAAACCCTATGGCGGAAGTACCCAAAAATCTATGTTATAGGACCGCCTACTAAAGAGCTTTGACTTCGAATTTGGTTTCTGTATTCCTAACTCAAAAAACACATGTGAGCATATATATGAGTTTCCACATTTAAATCCAGAGTTAGGTGAGTTTTAATTATGTACATGATTTTGAATACATTTATATACATTTCCCCTTGCGTTAATAATTTTTAAACTTTAGTGAAAGAAATGGTAGCATGTCCCTATGAAACTCGCTCGGACAGCTTCTACTTTGTCGACGATAATCTCATAATGCATAATAAGGCTGATTACTCCTACGATGGTTGAATGATAATGGTAAATGCTACGTGACTCCATATTTTTGTACAATACAGAATGCTGTTATAAGCTTTATCATCACTAGTTTCATGGTGATTTAACATGCTGTTGTTAGTAGCTTTGACATTCCCATGGTTATAACCGAGTTATTGCTAAAACAAATCCTCTGATCTCATTTGTGGCATAATGATAAAATTTTCGTATTGACGTCGCGCTACCTTTGTACCTTAACGATTAGGTCAATACTAATCGTTGAGAGCATTGATAATTCGAGTTTTCGCCTTCTTGGAAACGTGCGTGGCAACGCCCAGCAAGTAGATCATTTGTTTGGCAGTGTACTCCTAAAATATGGGAAATATAAACACTGGACGAGTCATATGAATCGTGCAATGATTTCCAAACTAACAGAGTGGTTGCTTATCCATTGTTCCAGACCACTTTCTGGCAAATAGAATGCCTTTATAAACCCATCTACATAATCTGCGTGAGGAATTGGTAGTATCCGGCAAATCTGACCGAGCTGAAATTTGATATTTACCTATGTTTAAAAGAGGTGCCAGTTGAAAATAAGTACTAGAACCGGCCTTAAACAATAGATGCTGGAAGTCTAGCTGCATTAATGCCCGCCCTTCCGTTGAACATCGACCTCCCTCACAATAACTGAGTAATGATAGTAACAACATAATT
>JAJAVP010000432.1:33080-57555 GCA_020740425.3 Heterorhabditis indica
TGGAAGTCTAGCTGCATTAATGCCCGCCCTTCCGTTGAACATCGACCTCCCTCACAATAACTGAGTAATGATAGTAACAACATAATTTAATAAATAATACACGGAGAATAACATTGACGCTGAATAATATGCTAAAATATTGTTTCACGACCCTGTACGGTATTTATTTGAAACCATATTTTTGTTGAAAAATGGACTAACCCTTGAACTAATGCTTTGAACGCATAGAATATCACTCTGTTCCAAAGCAATTTCCGTAGATTATCACTTATGTAAACACACTCCGCTGCTTTATCAACACGTAGAGAAAATGCCTCAAAATCCTGAAATTTACTTTAAGCGAGATCAGTAATATTGCCAGTTTTCATTAGAATCATTCTTGGAATATTTAGAAAATAAATAAACCTTCAGGATAAAATCTACGTAGGGGCTGTGCTGACTCTGTAGCTCAGATATGTCCCACTTTGTGTTTGAAACTGAATTTATAAGCACAGGAAGCTTTAAGGCTCGGCTTGCGACACAATCATAGATAAGCTGGCGAGTCTCTGGTACACTAGTCAGAACCTAAACTACAAATTATTCTAAAACGTGTTCAAGCGCAAAAGCGTTAGTCAATAAAAGTACTTCTGTGTAGAATTCATCAAGAACATTCAGCAACTTCTGATTGGAATGTGAAATAAGTGACTCAATAACTGGGCGAACTAAATCAAGCTGCCTTGCCACAAATTCCCTGAAAAAATATAACTAGAACAATTTTATTTGTATTTAAAAGATGTATAACGTACACGATAGAACTAGTTAGCCAAGATATAGAAATATTACATAACTAACACTGATTCAATGGCAACCACTCTTTCTACAATACCAAAAAGCTCATCAGGATAGTTCAACTGGACAGCACAGCATAATCTCGGTAGTGGAATGCGAAGAGACTAAAACTCTATTAGGATTTGCTTATCGTGTCTCATAATAACCAGTTTTTAACCTACCTCAAGACTTCCATTCTGAGCCAACACATTCCCATCAGATAATAATAATCGCCTATCAATACTTTCCAAAATTGCATCAATTCTTGTGGGACGTTCTACGCCTTCAGAACCATCTTCACCAAATAAATGACATATCTATAACAGATATTTCCACTTAAAGGAATCCTAGTAACCAAATTTTAAATCGAATTTGTGATGACTGGCTTGTCTTCTTTTTGAGTTTATTAACACACTGTCGTCCTTGTCTGAGTAAAATTGCAATGTGTTAAATAAAGATATGACCTGTGGTTGGGTAAAAATCATTTTTACTACAACATTAAGACCTCTATTACTATAAAACTGGGAAAAATAATAGCTAAAGTTAAATTGAATTATATTAGTTAATACAAGAACTAAAATAATGATGATAACATATGATACCAAGTAATTGTAGGACAATAGAAGATATGAAATTTATTACAAGTATTCTAGTAAAAATTTGAAATTTAGCACAATACATCCACCAATGTGTTACTAGAAGGAATATAGTTAATTTAAATTGGCACATGACGTCAGTGGCATAATTCCAATTTGTATGATTTGCATGTTGTAATGGATTAAACTACTGTACTCTAAACTATATATTGCACATATTTCGGGCGTTTTGGGAGTGGTGATTGTTTAGGGACAGTGCGGTGGTTGAGTTAGTAGTGGTACCGGGTTCGTTGATGTGTTATGTTGAGTGTACCTAAGATTGTGGAAGGATTTTTCATGTATTTGGATGAATTATGTGTTTGTATCTACCATTATTGTATTGTGGAAATGCAGTTGCCTGATTTCGTCCAGACTTATTTAGCAATTTAGGAAGAGTTCCCACTTGGTGCGTACGAACTCCCGGATGTCGACAACGCCGATCGAGGTTGCCGAAGAGGCTCTCGTAAAAAAGGTTGGGGCTATGAAGATCGTCGATAGGAATAACGTGGAGATTAAGAATGAAACCGATGAAACCAAGCCCGAGAAGCGTGAGCGGAAGGTATACCGTTATTCTCATTCGAATTTTAATTCCTCGTCTGTTTTAATTAGGTTCATTCGAAATGTTCTACAGTTTGGTCGGATGACTGATGAGGAGAGGCGTCTTTGTTGGGAAGAAGAACAAAGAAATAAGCCTGTAGTTGAGACTGGTCTCAAAGGTCACGTAAAATGGTATTCTGTTCTTGGTCACTATGGATTTATTTCACGTGATGACGGGAAGCCAGATATTTTTGTCCACCAGGCTAGTTTCATTAGGCCTAATTATAGAAGCAGTTTAAAGTAGTTTTGTTATAGAGTGCTATCATAAAGAGTCACACTGAGAGGATTTACCTTCGAACGCTTGCTGATAAGGAAGAGGTTGAATTTGACGTCGTTGAAGGTAAAAAAGGTCTAGAGGCAGCTAATGTAAGAGGCCCTGGCGGGATTGAGGTGAAAGGATCGAAGTAAGTGAAATGACAAGTTATTTCTACTTATAGAAAATTTAATTTCAATTGTCAGTTTTAAGATATCAGCGCGTATTGTTATACCGCAATCGTCCTGGAAAACGTCTTCCGGAACGTGATAATACTGAAGCAAAAGAGATTAAGCTAAATGGGGATGGGGAAGTTAAGAAAGAAAGTCGGAGTGAGTTAGAAGTACAACATGTATGTGCAGTATAATTTGCTAGGGTTTCTTTAGGAATTCATCGCAATCATCGTTATCGCAAGGATGGTGACCGCGTAGATGGACATAAGGAAGAAAGTAATGAGGACAAAATGACGGTGGCACTTATTGAAAAGAAACCATCCAATCGCCGTCATAACGTCAAACGTATACGTCGACCCCGAAAGAATACCGATGGAAAGGTAAAATCTTAAAATACAGTTGAGGGAGAAAAAAATGTTTTTGGTTTATTACAGGACCAGGATAGACTCACTTATCCTATTGATGAAAATATAAAAGCTGGCTCAAGGCGGCGTATGGATTCCCAGTCAAGCCTCAGAGCTACTGAAATACGTTGTGGTTCTCCTCTGGGCAGTGGTGATGCATCTCTTGGTGCTACTTCACTAGAAGCTTAGGTTTAAGAGTGCTTTTTGATACGTACGAACTCGTTTTACTTACACTGTAATCATCGTGAACTATTAGAAGATAATGGTTTGTTTTTATTTGTTCGTTATTCCTTTGTATAAAGTCGTGTTTTCACACGGTAATAATACACGTTTTGGTTATCAATGTACAATAAAGATTGTTTTTTCGAGAGTGATGTGTTGATTGTTACATCATGGAAAATTGAGAGGTTAAACCTACCGTAATCTTAATGTAAGCTATAGTGGGGCATCGCTAGTCGTTTAAATCCGCTAGCTGAGACAGAAATGGTGTATTATGGGACGACTCGTCCTCGCCATAGTGTCGGTGGATTTAAAGTTGTTGCATAGCTATACGCTTCCATCCCAACTTTTTTTGTTGTATTTTTGGATGACGTATTTTATGCTTACGTGATGGTTAGCGTTTTGTGAAATGTTCCTAGATTAAGTATTTACATATGTTACTATTAAATACTGTTGTCATACATGTACTATCCAAGTTTTATTCTATTTGTAGGAACGAATATTATACTCATAGTTTCATAAAAGTTGTCTTGCAGATATAATTTCACAAACTATACGTTGTTGGATTATTCAAGATGTCAATTCTCCAGAAGATTGCTGATATTGAAGCTGAGGTTCATTTCCAATCTCTTTCGCATTTATAGGTTGTGCATTGTTTTTCATTCAATAATTTCTCAAAGTTTAGATGGCTAAAACTCAAAAGAATAAAGCAACAAATGCACATCTGGGTATCCTCAAGGCTAAACTAGCGAAATTACGCCGTGAATTAATTACTCCAAAAGGTGGTGGTGGTAGTACCGGAGAAGGATTTGATGTCGCCAAAACTGGTGATGCTAGAATTGGATTTGTTGGTTAGTGAGGCTTATTTTTTTCTATTCTCTTTATTTTTCCAAGAAAAAGGTGGGCTAAAGCAGTTGACTGTTATTGTTTTTGATTATTGAAGGATAAATAATTTCATTTTTCAAATATATTCACTGGAACCCGGCATAAATAAGTGTAGTTCCTTTTTGGAATCATGTTTTCACAACTGAAACCCGAGTTAATGGTTTACTTGCACAACTACTATGCGTAATTTATGTCTCCATTATTACGTTTATATAAATTACTGAGAAACCACTTTGTGGAGAAAATGCATGGTCCAAAAAACTTACGTTAATTCTCCTTACAAATTTGTTTTTGCTTGGGTTTAAATCGACGTGATATTTAAATGTAATTATAACTTGTAGCTTAAAAAATATATTTGAAAAATTCACCCTACGTCGTCTTTGATTTCTTTGAATTGCTATGCTATGAAGTGCTAAATACGTTATAGTGGAGAGAAGGTGAACTGGTAACATAGTTTTGAATATTACTGAAATACTGAGTAATATTATCAGGTAATCAAGGAGCGTTCTTTAAAAAAATTAGATCTCTATGGCAGGCGTATTATGGAACAGTTTTAAAATTACTCGGAGAGTTAAAATAACTAGTTTGTTGTTGGAAATGTTGGCATGTTTAACACTAGAAACCAATGCAGTAAACGATATGGAGAATAAACCTTCATTTTTCTGAAAAACATTTTACAAAAATATGCCAAAGTTTTCTATTGTTATCCTGTTATCGTGGAATGAATAAACTAAGGATAATTTTTGAAATTTGAGGTGTTTTAGTAATTCTAATGCAACTAGTATTTAGCTTTGGCCAGAATAATTTGCAGAATTACTAAGTCTTCGTAATGTCTCTCTTTAAGAAGGTATCTTAGCTTTCAGTTTGCTTTATGAATTTGTCAAATTAACTGTGTTGGATAAATTAAAAAATTATAATTTTAGGGAAGCGCGTGTTGTTTCTACTTCCAATTTACTCATAGTTTTACTGATTAATAAGTCTAATGCTAGTGATCTTTTTTACTAAATGATTATTATTCGTGGAAATTAATCATTTTTGGAGTAGAATATTTAGCAGGCTGTCCTTTTTCTCATATGAAACATCTCATTGTATTTAATTTTGTCGAATATTATATCACAGAATTGTATTTTCATTCAGCTAAAGTTAATTCTACTTTGAGGCCTCACTTGTATTTCTGTTTCTGAATTGAACTTATCAACTTAGTTCTGAGATTTGTTAAATTGAGAATCAGAAGCTACGTTATTTAGCTGTTGCTAATTTTTTCGCGAAGCTCTTGGAAACTGAAATTTGTAATATATAGGTATTTTGGAGGAATGCATTGTAATTACCAAGTTCCACACGTAAAAATTCAAATATGCTTTTACATGGTCCCCACATTTATACCATGGAGAACAATAGATTATATTAGTCTTCCGTTTCTTCCTTTTAAATTTAGTTATTCTACCGTTGTTGCATTCATGTATTTATTTAGTTCTTAAATTGCTAACATGACTAATGCACTCTATTTTGCTTATGCTATTCACAAAAAAGGAATATTTTACGGGGATTCAAAATCACGGCGTTAGCACGCAATCACTATATACAACATTAAGGCAATATTATTAGTAATTTAAGTCAAGAATTTAATTGTATGAAGCTAGTTATTAATAATATTTATCTATATGTCGTAATTAACTAAAATATGAGTTCATCTCTTGTCAGGCACGTCAAGCTATATTTGTATCACATATTATAGGCTTTATATATATATATCATGATCTTATCAAGTATTCTCATATATTACATCCTTGTAGGCATATTAAAACTAGTTTTGCTATTAATTAATTACAGTAAGGGCAGTAAAGCGACCAACACATTAGCAAATTAGTAAATAGTGAAACTGAATCAATCGACGCGGGTACCCATCTTATTAGTGTGTAAGGCTGAGCATTTATATATGGCAAAAATATTGCTTGGCTTTAGTCTTCAACTAACTGTCTGGCGGGATTGGTGTTAGTTCCTCACGTAAACGTTCGTAAACAAAGTTATCGGGTTCGCATTCGACTAGAGGTCTCACACTTTCTTCATCATCAGCGTCGGAATCGCTTTCCCGATTACTGATCTGTTGTCCAACTTCTGGTTCCACTGTCTTTATCTCCCAGTCATCCCCTTTTATTATATCTTCTTCATCACTTAACTTATAATAGACTTCTACATCTCCTTCACTACTCGACCACTGACTAGAATCTTGTTCTCTTTTTTTCTCCAAATTATCGGTTTTTGCTTGGGTTTCCTGTATTGATGGTATTCCAATTTCTCTTAAATCTAACACTTCATCATCAACATGACTGCCTCGTCTTGATTTTGGTCGATATAATGGAGGACATTTAGAGTCAATAATGGAAGCACCTTTAGTAACAATACTCGGAGAATCATCTGATGTAATAGGAGAATCAATGGAGAGAGACGGCACGAGAACAAGTGCAGGAACTTCTTGATCTGATGATGATCGTTCATCTAGCATAAGTTGTTTATTATTTAGTTCAGTTGACTGCTGTTCATCTTTTTTTGTAGGAGTGACATTTTGTAAAGAAATTGAATTCTGTGAAGATGTTTCCAATTCCTCTGTCTCAAGGCATATTTGGGAATCAAAAGTTGGCTCTCGTGGAAGCTGTGATGGATCACACATGAACATGAAATGCGCTGCTCGCTCACTTAGAATGTGAGGTTCTTGTTCATAGCTAAGGCAGTCATTGATTTGTGAATATTCGTTTAAACATGGCAGTTCCTCAGTTGATCCTATCAAAGTTGTTCCATTTCGTAACTGTTTTTCATCAGGTTTGCTGACACAAGCTCCATAGTTGGGTATTGCATTAGATTCAGCGAGTCCGTTAGTAGTGTCTGTTTGACGTTTCCTCTCTCGTTTTCTTTGAAGAGAATCTCTGAAATGTAGTACGAAAAATTCTCATACGGATTCGCTCTTAAAGTGCATCAGTTACATAGTTATAAAACAAATTTATGTAAGTTTGTTAGCACATAAATGGAGTTACAAGCACAACATATCAAACCTGAAATAACTTGAGATGAGTGCTGATGTGTAGAATCGTTAGAATCAACAAGACTGTATATAATTTTGGACGATTGTGTTCGGCTTTTGCATGATCTCAAACCACCACTACAATAGGCAACACATTCACATGGGCAAACAGTAATTTTCTGTAGTG
Source organism: Heterorhabditis indica (assembly GCA_020740425.3). Classification (NCBI taxonomy): domain Eukaryota; kingdom Metazoa; phylum Nematoda; class Chromadorea; order Rhabditida; family Heterorhabditidae; genus Heterorhabditis; species Heterorhabditis indica. Next base: position 40,257 of record JAJAVP010000432.1, read on the forward strand.
GTTCGAATGTGATCTGAAGAGCATTCCCAAGTCTCCCGTTATATCATTCCTTCACATGTCAGTTTTACGTTGAGGAAAATAAACAAGCGAGAAATCAGAATCCATAAACATTGCTGACATTGATTGGTTATTTCATTTATGAATACTGCCATGCTGTAGCCTGGTTATTCATGCGAGCATTTAAAACTACTTTAAAGAAATTTGCTCACCTGTACAACCGATATCCACCAATAATATAGCAGATGACAAAAAATACGCCAACTACGCTGACGAAAATAAGTAATTTCGAATTATCAGTGTCGGCTGTCTTTAACGCACGTTTAATTCGAAAGACACGTACACTGTCCAGTTTAATACCTCCTAGAATTCTTGCCAGTGGACCTGCTTGACTCCCAAGAATATACTTAACCTAGAATTTATATATTTCACACGTGCTAAATCACATATATATAACGGGCAAATTGAGACTAAATACCTTAACAGGATCAATTATCATCTGTTCATTGAGCGATCCAACATTTAGCGACTTAGTGATGGCGAAAAGTATACGAGTGACATTCCCTGGTTCGCGCTCTACTCGCAGTAATACGACGTTCTCCTGAGTGAGAAGCGGTTCAGATTCATCTGAGGCGTATAGAACTGATTTGTCGTCGGCTATTTTGGAGGTATCTGTCTGCAAAGTGGGCACCACACAAGCGTATAGCAATAAACAATGCGAATAGTAGGTTTATCTAGTAGGAAATAGCTTTAAGAATAATTTTGCGCGAAATAAATCAAATAAATCCACCTCAACTAAGCGAAGACTTGCTCCGGGGCATTCGTTAGCTTGATGTTCACAGTATGATGATACGATATTTGCTATACGGCGTTTGAAATACGTTTCGTATTTTTCATTGGTGTGCAGATGCGCCTCTAGATTGACATGTCGCAATCTCATATCGACTACTGGAAGTTCCTTTGACTGAAATTTATCGTAAGTTTTAAAGTGAGTGTGGCTACTATTTTTAGTGACATAAATAATTAGAAAGCTTGATATCACAAAAAGTCTTATTTTATTGCGGAAATAGCTATACTTTAAGTATTCGTAAATTATATGCATATAAGAAACGGCACTATGCATTGTTAAAGAAATTTGGAGTCGATAACTCGTAGCGTTTGAGTTGTTCCTTTCTCGCTTAATAACTCGGGCTACAGCTTAAACCAACAATAGTCGTTCCTACATATAGTATGGTAACTGTTTTTAAAATACTTTAATTACTGGATGATGCTGTTAGTTATTTTATACATGTAATTACCTGTATGAATTGGTCACATTCAATTTGGCTACTGACTTCATGAGTTGGACTGAGACGACAGATACATTGATATTCGGTGGCGTTATTACATACCATTGGTTGATCATGCATTTTTGAAGTATCAGATCGAGGCATAGATAATCCAGTTTCACAAACCCCAGTAAGGGTAGACATAATAATGAATAGAAATGTTTGACGGCTCATGGTCGTGCGCGGTGCATCGCGAGCGGCGGCAGCGAGCAGTGGCGAGCCGCCTAGTCCCGCCCATCCCGCCCGCTGCTTATTACTCGCAACGGCCCTGATTTAAACGAGCTGAAAGCTATCTAGAAGTTTGATTAGGTGTACCATGTGAAAAAAAAACTAGTAGTACCGTGTCAGATTAGGGTGGAATGAGTTTAGTTTTCAAAAGTATTCGCAGGTATACAACAGAAGTGGATGATTATTTAATATTAGAAATAATCGAATCTGTTACTGTCATTGAGAAACTTCATTTTCTAAATTAGTAAATAATACTTATCTAAGATATAAAGATAGTTACATATGAGATATTTACATTTGGTAGGATTCCCCTCGGTTGGAAAATCGACACTGTTATCGAATTTGGCTGGTGTTTATTCTGAAGTAGCTGCTTATGAATTTACAACTCTTACCACTGTACCGGGAGTTATTCGATACAAGGTTGTTAACATTTTGTTTTGATCGTTGCATTGTAAAATAAGCGTCGTGATATATTCTAGGGAGCAAAAATTCAACTTCTGGATCTTCCAGGAATCATTGAAGGAGCTAAGGATGGAAAAGGAAGAGGAAAACAGGTCATAGCAGGTATATTTTTATTTAGGTTTTATTTTATTAGTATCATTTAACCTGCCACCTACTAGCAGGTGTTCTTTTGCACGTCAGATGCTAAGTTCATCGCTAGTCTTGGTGTATTTAACTAGTTCGTTAACATTGAAAAAACTTGGGCTACTGGTGTATTACTTTTATTTTGATTATTTCCTATTTGAGTGTCAAATTAGAGGCAATTTGGTTGGATAGCCAAATTTGGCTTATTTTTCTGGCGTTCAAGTTTAATGAGCGTACGTGAGCTGTCGATCTGAAGACTCATGCAGGCTTGGGAACGACATTGATTGTCGGCAAAAAGAACGGCTTCCCACACTGACTAACCAGCTGTTTTCGCCTAGTACCTCAATTGTGACAGTGGTTTCCTGGGTTGTGAAGTGTAATTTACCGTCATATTAGACAAATTGAGCAGTTTCATGTCATAATTAGTATATCAAAAACTGGTATTGAATTATTCTAGGCTCACATTAGCATATATATATATATATATATATAATGATGTGCATTTGTTTCATAGGAATATTGCAGAAAATATAGTTATGGGGATATATGGGCGACAAATACTTATGAATATTGTACTTATATTGTTTTCTAGTATTATGAGGCACCTGATGAGTTCGTATACCGGAGGTATCATATTTCAAAAGTTATCAATGAAAAACAAACTTCACGTGTAATGTTACTATGGTTACTTAATTTTGCTGTTTGATGTATATTAGGTTTTTTGTTCTCTAAACATTTTCAATCAAAATATATGCTCATAAGAAGCGAAACCCGATATTCTGACTTGGCAAAGAGGTTTCTAACAATAACCACGCCACGCAATATGACATCAACATCAATAAGTCAGCACATCGTTTGTGGAAGAGTATATTATAGATCAAGAAGAATTAACCAGTAGTTTTGGTGGAAATATCATTGCCGCTTTATGGGAAATTCAATTTTTCGACGTGCCTTGGAAATATTATTCCCACAGTTAACAAATAAGGACTTTTAGTGAGTCGAAATAAATTTGATAATAAATGTATTATTTTATTCCAGTTGCTCGTACCTGCTCGCTTATACTTATCGTGTTGGATGTGATGAAGCCATTGCAACATAAGAAATTAATAGAGTATGAGTTGGAAGGATTTGGTATTCGACTTAATAAACAACCACCAAACATCGGATTTAAAAAAAAGGAGAAGGGAGGCATCAATCTGACAACCCTGGTATCTACTCTTTTTTTTTGCTTTCTTGAATAGTGGGGAGACATAGTAATTCATTATATATTACTAAATGGGATAAAAAATTATCGGTTTCTTCTTACTTTAAACTGAATAGGTGCTAGTTATATTTTAAAGCCTATTCTGTGAAATCTATGGACAATTTCACATGTTCTGTTAACATAGTTGTCTAGATTATTACAGCACGTGTTATTGAAAATAGTGCATATTATAGTGGTAGCTAACCACTCATTATGAAACATAATGGCATTTTCTTTTAAATCAGAACATCTGCCTCATTTTTCTAGAAATAAGTAAAATTTAGCGGGTTGTTTTTGTAGATACTAAATGGTTTAACGAAACATCTATGGTTTCCGCTATGAATTTTTTGTGGACTTGCTAGAAATTACCATCCCTCCAACAAATTGCATATTAATCTACTTCTATTTTGATATTTGAAAAGCTGTTACATTTCAGTTTTTTTTTCATTATTTTGCTCAATTACACTCCTACGCTCTGATAAATTGAATTAGTGGATGGTAATTTCTTTAACCGATGAAAATCTTAAGAGAATAGAAGCTTCGATCCACAAGGGTAATTTGTCTTTCAGAACAGCTAAATGATATGTGTAAACAAGTGATGTTGCAATCATCACTTTTTAAGCAGTTTTTAGTGCTGATATGAAATGAAAATAAACATTAATTGTTATATTTTTTGCCTAGTACCGGGCCATATTGAATGTGCTCGTTTGATTTTAAGTATTTTGATATTTTGGCAGATGTAGTTGAAAAAACACTATTCTTGTGGTTACTTTTCGTACAATAACTTTCAGTAATTATTTGTAGGTCCCTCAATCTGAACTTGATGGTGATCTGGTCAAAAGTATTCTAGCTGAATATAAAATTCACAATGCTGATGTGACACTAAGGTTCTAACCTATTTATAATTTATAATTTTATTATTCTTGGTGTATGATTTAAAAAATGTTTAGGTACGATGCTACATCTGAAGATTTAATTGACGTGATCGAAGGGAATCGTGTTTACATTCCTTGCATATATGTGCTCAACAAAGTTTGTTTAAAAATGCCATGACTTGTGAATAGATGAGTATTTGGGCTAACTAGATCTCGTGCTTCCAGATAGATCAAATTTCCATCGAAGAATTAGACATTATATATCGGATTCCTCACTGTGTGCCTATTTCTGCCCACCATAAGTGGAATTTTGACGACTTACTAGAGAAGATTTGGACTTATTTAAATCTAATTCGGATGTAGGTGTCTCTTCAAAATAGTTTTACTTCTTCGAATTATAAATGGGTAGGTATATAGTATGCGGTTAAATAGGGGATCGTAACTCATGGTGTTATAATCAAGTGACCTCAAGCATGAATGATATTGTTATTGATTGAACCTTAATTACTACATTTAACGGCATATTTTTAGCTACACGAAACCAAAAGGGCAACTTCCTGATTACTCTGCACCTATTATTTTGAATGCGGAGAGGAACAGTGTAGATGATTTATGTCTGAAGATTCATAAAACTCTTCAAAAGGATTTCAAAAAGTTCATTCATTATCTTTATGATCTAGGGAAAATAATTCCTTTTTCAGTTATTAACGCATTATATATACTAGCATTTAATCTCGTGTATTTAGTGCCTTAATATGGGGAGCATCGGCTAAACACAATCCACAGCGGGTTGGTAAAGAGCATGTGTTGCTTGACGAAGATGTCGTCCAGATTTTAAAGAGGTAGGAATGCGTGAGCAGATGTAATATGTTCGAAATTATAAGTAATCTTGATCCCTACATTTGGAGATTTGCTATCCAAACAAATGTATAAGGTAATTTGTTAGAGATAGCTTCTACTGGCATTCAAAAACACTATATTTGAATTAATTGCTTTATTGAACCTGTTTTAGGATCTAATCTGGTGATCTTCATTAGATACTACAATGATGGTATATGATTTTGGGTTATAAAGTTTAATTCGGATTTATAGTTTATTTAAACTAATTATTTCGTTGTATACTTTTTGTTACTGTTTAGTTGTTGAAATAAATCTCATATCGATTATTGCAACAATGATTTAGTCTTGGAGAGCATATACGAGTAAGCCTTTAGAATAGCAAGTCTGAAAATCAAAAAACTGCTTATCTATGACTTCGAGTAGTTGCTGTGTAATACATTTGTAATTTAGGGCCATTAGCCGCTAAGTCTTGTAAATTGTGTCTTTATTTAAGCTCTCGTCCCATTGTAGTCCTCTCACTTCTATTTGGTCAAATTTGCGGCTTCGACAATCACTTCAAACAATGTCCGCCGTCAATTTTTTTAGTCCGTCTTATGACAGTCGATTAATACTGAAAATGGTAGATTCTATAATACAACGGTAGTATTTCGTAACTTTCGAACCCTCGTAGAAGATATTCTTTAAGTAAAATATTGAGGAAATTTAGAAAATATCTGGACCATCTATTAATTGGTATAAATAAAAGTTATGGCAAACGAGAAAATTGCGAAGAGTGGCCTCACCTCCGCCAATAACGGCCCAGTCGGGATACAATGGCTAGTGACCGGTCAGTATGCAAATAATAATATCTGTCAATAGCTACCGAATGAGCTGTTGATCGACTATTAAAAGATATATTCTAATTATTTTGTTTACTGATTGTTTATGTCATTGTGTTTAACTTTTTTGGCACACTATTTCTATTGTCATACATACTCTTTTTAAGTCAAGCATATATTGCTATAGTAAAGATTGCCAAACTTGGTGAGTGCATACATATTCTTTGATTAGGTCTATGTAGCATCTCAGCTCGTTGATTATTCGGTCCAATCTACAGTCTAACTCTTCTACTGACTAGAAATTACGTTAAATAACTTAAGCTAGCCAAGCCCAAACTTAAGCCTTAAAGCTTCTTTAATTATTCGCAATATTATTACTCTTAAATTTAGTGCTCAATGACTAAACAAATATCATGCATTGCTTGGCAACAAATTAGAACTGTTTGATAATCAGAAATATCCACGTTGAAGTACCTATTTCTCTGTCACTATTGAAACCTCTGTGAAGCAGCTCTTTTTTCTCAGTTAACCCTCATTAACTAACTAAGCGATGGGATATTGTTTTAAGTTACTTCCTTGATTTGTGTCCTACTAACAAATTGTAATGAATCGTTAAATCCAGTGTAAGTTGTGGCTATTAACAGGATCTTGCGTGGCATAATTAGATCGGACAGTCTGGCTGACAGTTTTAGCTTCTGTAGGAAGATGAATAAACAAAAAATTATTTGTACTGGGGAAATGCTTAGAAGCCTATGGAAAATTTTATTTAATTGCAAATTTATAAAATTTTTGCTATAAGATTTATCAATTATTATACCAGATTCTATTTGAAATAGTTTTTTTTGCATTACACACTTTAATCTATGGTGTAATATTTAAAATTAGCCAAACAACGGAATCACTTTGGCAGCTGAATCGAGTACTAGAAAGAGCAGTTAGCAATCGAAATCATTAAAAATTAAACCACTTTGTTGTTGTTTGGGCAAACCACATGATCTTAATATTCATACTATTCTTTTTCTATCATTAACCATTCAAATGGGGATAGTTTTATGGCTTAAGTGACTCAAACTCAACCTAAGCGCTGCACAACGCGAAGTCCACCACTGATGTCTTATGAAGTACAGCGTATTTGTGCTCCGTTTAAAGCCTAAGAAGCAGACGTGACTTCGTGTGACATGGTTAAGCATATTTCACTGGCCTTCAACAGTTACGGTCAACGTACTAATTATACTAATATTTGTTTTACTTTTCCCTCGCATTTGCGGTGGTTTCGTAGATTCCTCCACCCACATTCTTACAAGCAAAACTATTTCGTCTGTTTTGAAAGTTTAACCATTCCTTTATTTATAATCTTTACGTATCCGTTCAGATACGATACCCCGCCTCAACACTTCTATTGCAAAGGTGAATTAAAGTCTAAACTTCAAACTACACATTTACTCTGCTTTTTGAAATTTTTTCTAACGCCGGTTTTACGATTTTGCGTCTTATTTTAACTACCTAATTTCTTATTGTCTTTTTGTAGAACTTCTTGTTATTTTAACATTATTATAACTAATTTTATATCAAATGATAACTTCTGGAAGACAAACTCAAGATTACCGATGAAAAGCCCAAATCATCAACGGATCCACATCCCCATTCCAGGAAGTCGGATGTACAGTGTGAGACAATTTTATATTATTGCTCTTTTATTAATAGATGCATTTTCCTTAATTTTAGTTGGTCATTTTTAATTTGCTTTTTTTACTATTAAATTTCTCAAGCCCTATATTTTACCTTATCTTTTATATACTCTAGAAAGCACTATCAAACTGTTTGTCCGAAGTGGTGTACCCCCTTATTCCTCATTATTTCTTCACTTCAAATACCATATCGCTCGCTTCACCAGACGTTCATCCGCAAAACTATTTTATTGTGTGTAAAGGGCCATCCCACCGTTTTTTCACCATTTAAAGTTGCCAAATTGAATGAAAACTCAAAAAAACAAAGTTGTTTGACATTTTCGGACTTTTTATGTTGCTATCGTCTTTTTAATCTCAGTTTCTACTGGGGATTATGTACTCAAAATAGTCTAATGCGTAGTTTGATGGCTACAAGAATGACTAATCTTGATTGACTATAATACTCCTCCATAAATACTGCAAATATTTAGTATGACTATCATCATCTGGGACATCTCAAGCATGTTTTGCATTTAATGTGAGGAATAAGTGATAGCCAAAATTTGAAGGGGCCGCTGGGTATTGTTATCCCAACACGATATCACTAAATGATGCATGGGGTCGTTTTTGGAAGGCGATTGAATCCGTGTTTCTATTTTCTTCAACTGAAACAGAGCAAATATAAAATAATACGTCCGGGTATTTGGCAGCATGTTGCAAATAGGTTCTGTACAATAGTAAAACGTCCTAGAGTTACAGTAATTATAGTCGCCGTAGTGGTTTTCTACAAATAAAACACTTTAATCTCTTTTCTATTTTAAAATTGGTCTAACAGAAATGATGAGGACTGTAACCTCCAAATTCTATAGATAATCTTCCAGGTTCCACTCAGTAGAAATGTTTAACATGGAATGATTGATGTCATACCTTTCTGTCATGTAAACTAGACCAAATTTTATTGATGTGAATGGTATTTCAAACTCTTAAAAATTTATTACCTGGAATTCTTGTTTACTTTATTTTCTTGCTTAAGCCGCGATTTAATGTTTCCTGACTGATCACGATGGAAAATGTTACTATATGTCGAGTTTGCCCATATATTCATATTTTCTATACAACTAATACCCATAATATTGTTGTTGTTGTTATTTGCTGCATCTTCCTCTGTGTTGATGCTAACAACCAGTGAAAGGCGGCAAATCTCAAAACTGGCCGTTTATCGAAAATAGTCACAATAGAATTTGGACTCCACTTTGCGCCTGCCGAGTATTTGTTCTTTTCGTTCATTCTGTATTTCCTTTTTTCTCATATTATCTTATTTTCTTTTTAGCGTGCTTCGAGTAGTTGTCCTACTTTGTATCACTAGATAGTCAAATAGTTCAGGTGTGTTTTGATTGATTGAGGCTTTTTGTCATCAACTTGTTCGTTAGTGTTGGTAGATATAATTTAATGGGAATAAGACTATTTTCTATTAGCTACTCTTAGCGTATTTTGTGAAGAACATCTTCTGATATTACATTAATTTAGAAACTATTCTGACGGGTATATATTTGCACATTTCTGTATATTTTGCATAAAATTAAGCTTAGATGATTATTTTATTGAAATGTGAAGATTTCATCAGTTATGGTTCGCGTGACAGTTTACAAGGAGAGACTCATTGTGCTTCTCTCGATTTCGGACAAGCCATATGGCTGCGAACGAGCATTGTAGACAGGATGGCTAATTCGCTTACTTTGTTCTCTCAGTTTCATTCCTCTATCCTCTACTCTCCTCTAATTCTGTTTCTGTTTCGTTCATTTTTTGCTTTTCGATCTGCCGTGTATTAATTTCTGTATAATATCTATTCATAAGTAAGCTTATTGCTTTCTCGGCTATATAGAGATATATCAAAACACATTTTAAACATTCTATTTTTTTTCACTATCTAAATAGTTTCATCAAATTCACTATCACAAATGTAAACGTTACGGTAGATTGCAAAAGTGATTGAAATTCGCAACTGAGACCAAGCTAAGTCAAATTCTTGATTGCCACTCTCACTATCTTGTTACCTTTAGTCCTTTATTTCTTCTTCCGCTAGACTCTTTTCTTTATCGCGTCTCTCCGTGTCTTTCGATCTTCCTAATGATATTTTAATTTAAAAATAAAATGTAGAAGTTGTATTTGATGAAAAATAAAAAGTACTAGAAATTATCTCATAGTTGATTGATGTAACAAATAATTTAATAGGGTAAACATTGGCCCAAAAAGAACCGTTGTTGTGAGTGACAGATATTCGATTTGACGATTAACCATTTGTATTGCGCAATGTATTTGATAGCATCTCAGTTAGCATTAAACTTTGGGTCAACTGCCATTTGTTGAGGTGTCCTTCCGCCTTTAACTGATTATCTCCAACTTTCTCTCTTTATCTGATTCATTTTTGGCTAACTTCTCTCTTAGTTCATTTTCTTTAATGTCGCTGAGGCATTTGTTCTCGTCGTCTTCGTTTCCTAGCAAATCATCTTTTACTCCTTTTACAAAGTGTTTATTTTCTACCTGTTCCCAATAATTATTTGACATCTCTTCTTAAATATCACTCATTTTATCCACGTTTATTTATTAAAGTCTTTCAGTGAAGCATCTTTCCATTGTTCTGTCCTCTTCTGCTTTTAGTCTTATGCATCACTTGTCACCTTTTCCGTAGTAATTATATATTTGTCGTATGCTGGTTCTGCACTGTGCTCTATTTCACTCTTTTCTCTTCCTTAATATGTCGATTATTTCTTAACTTAAGACTGATTCCCAAAGATTCCCCAAAATTTATTTAGTGAGGGCTGAGTGGGTTTGACGTTAAAAGAACTAGACAGCGATCAGTCTTCCTCTCAACAGTCGTTAGTTTATTTTTCAGCAATGATAAGTGAACAGTGAATATTACACTTACAAGCAGGTTGAGTCACCAAGGTATCATTAATGAGCTTTCAAATCGGTTTTCTCATTACTTAACTATAGCCAGCTTCCGTTTCATCCTTAGTTCCACTCAATTTGCCTTTCCCTTGCTTAAATGTAATTTATCACTTCCACTATTTCTGACTTTATGAACAATCTGTTCAATAATATCTAAGTACGCCTGGTAACTAAGGATTCAATCTCATTTCTGGAATGGTTATCTTCTCATCACATTTTCCCAGTTATTCACATTTGTTTCTGTAACATCCTTAGACCCAAATAAACTCCTCAGCAGGGCTAGAGGCACTAAGCTTAATCTATAAATTGTGAACAAATAAATAAATAAATAAGGTAGTCGATTATCCTAGTCCAGAAGAGTTGCAAAATTTTTATAGACAATATACTCGGGACAACTTTTTTGTATTTCTGCAAGATTTTCACTGTTAACGTCATTCATTACTACGATAAACATTACGTAGAAACTTACACCTCATCTCGTTTAATATCGCAGGCTTTGTTGCCCAGCCGATGAGCTCCTAAAAACCAATAATAATTAAAATAAATTTCTAATAAATTTAAGATTCGCCATTATTCGTCTTCTCTAGACGAGCTACCTTCAGAGTATCCTTTTGCACTATGCTTACGCATCCTTTCGTTAATGTTTACCTATTCAATTTTCAAGCGAAATTCCAGTTTATCCAATCACTTTTTTTTACGCCAAATGTGTCCAAGTTTTATTTGCCTCCTATCATCTACTTATAGTCTTTTTTCATAGTCTCATTTCTTACGTCTCTCTTTATCTATTTAAATATCTAACTCATTTTGTTTATAAGTAGAATGAGTTCAGTATTTCGAGGAAAAAGAACAAATTGAGTTAGCAGTTAGTTGAATATGGAGAATTGGAGTGGTGAAAGTGCGCATAGAGTATGGTTATATTTCTATCCAACATCAAGTCACGCTCTCCGTACTCATTAATCTGTCTCCAGCTCTTTCAACCATTTCTTTTTCTCTGTCACTCCACTAATAAGCTATCTCTCCGCTTACTATTCATGAACGCACAAAAAGAGTTGCGTTTTTGGTCGCGCCGGAAAACTTTTTCCTTCATAGACCGTATAGGAATACATTTTGCATGGATTTGAATTCATTTCAAAATATTGCTTGAGTACATATCTTAACTGCTTAACTTAATTTAGTTTTGTAATTCAAAACTGCTTCAACTTTAAAATTTCCACTTCATTCAATATTTTTGTCTTTTGTTTTGAGATCAGTATTGGAGTCACAAAAGCAGACGTAGGGTTATAGTCTCTTTCCAGTACGTGAAATTGCTCTCATGTACCGATAGAAAATCTATTCTATACAATTTTTTAAGAAAACAGAAGGTTGAGCACTAATGAAGAAGAACATCTGAATCATGTACTATTCTGCAATTTATTCCAGCTGGGGAATTTACGACTTCATTCAGTTATCTTTATAACTAAAATGTGCAATTGCGTCGATTGAAAACATCACTTATACTATCTGCTATTACTTGGCAGGACTTTCTACAGAAGTTTGATTTAGCTAATTGGACCATCATTAGTATCAGCTGGAACAAAAGGCCTTTTCCTAGAATTATCACACAGCAATAAGCGGAGTAATATTTGTTCTCTTATCTTTTTTCGAATATTTCTCACAAACCTTTTATGTATTCTTAAATCGTAATGTGAAAAAATAGGAGGAATAGAGTCACTTAGGCTTAATAACTTTTTTTCATATCAGTGAATTTTCTACTTCTGCGTATGTGAATTCTATTCCCATATATCTAATGTTTGTTTTACGATATAAACCTTACGTAAGATATTTTTGCCTAGCAGTGCTGGGGTTCTCAGTACTGTTTTTATGTCACAGCAGATTAAAACTTATCAATTCTTAATACCAATTTACATTTTATTTAAGCCTTTTAACCTCAGTACTATTGTATTTAGGCTAAGTTTCAAACTGTTTAAAATACCTTCTATAGCTCACAATCTGAGCAGAATTGATCTTAGGAATATGACCGCAATTGGCAATAAGAGAGTGATTTAAGAGTAATTTTTAGCCGAATTTCTTCCATTACTTAGGGCTTAATAAAAATAAAAATGATAGGAATTAAGTTACCAATATATTTTCGCTAACTAAATAGGAGGGTTGTGGGAATCTAACAGCGGGGTTTTTCCCCAATAAATGAAAATTAAATTGGATAGTACACACTGATATCACGTTTGAAAACTAAGAAAGAAGGCTTTTCCAGCAAATTAGAAGCGCTGCTCTATCAAGAGATCAGCGAACGAATAGTTTCGCGCCATTTTCCCGTCAAACCACGTGATTCGACGGAGGTTGTCCTCGCCTGTCAGCTCCTATGAGTTGGGCCAACAAACGCAAAAAACCCATCTCTGGAGTCGACTACAAGCCAGGCCTCTTTCGGATGTTCACTTATTCACAATTAAGCAATACTCGCGTGGTTTAACTACCCTAAGTACCAGAAAATTAGCGCATGATTTGCTAGAATGGCAACTGTTCCATCATGTGGTTTTAATCCTCTTCTTAACAACAAACTTCTGTAGAGGCTGCATTGTCGATTATAAAACAATTAGGTAATTTAACTGTAATTCAATTACTGAGATGGCTCTCCATATCCATGAGTGCAGCCAGTTGGAAATATGTAGTTGAATCTAGGTTTCCAGCAGCCATGTATTTTCGAATAGTGATGTAAAAGGATTGTTTCAAATCTAGATTTCGTTCCTACACAGGAGTGAAAAGACAATGCCTATATGTGAGATAAACGACTTGATATATGTGACGAAAAAGGAACAATATGGATTTCTAACGAAGGTGGCGTTAGGGAAATAGTTGTTAGAGTTGTTTTTTGTTAAGCACAGTATTTCGACGAAAGTGGCTAAACAGTTGTCGTAGATTATGGATTATTTCGATGTTTCTCAGGAGTCGCCATTATGTGCTACTATCGTACATATTAATATCTCTTACAGGGCAGATTTGCGTTTCTTTACAGAAGTTTACCATCACGTAATGGCCAGCCTTAGAATGCACTGTTATTCGCTAGAATATGTCGAGCCCCGCCAAGACCCAAATTGATATCAAAGTTTGTATTGTCGGTTTAGAAAACATTTAAGCTTATTAGGTAGTGTTCCCAGTTTTCTCCGCCTTTTGACGTGGCTATTTATGTTCCTTTTTCCACTATCTCTTAATCCTAACATTGCTGAGACACCAGATAATCTGTTTTCGGCAATAGTTGCGTTTCGGTATTTTTATGAGTTTGCGTCTGAGCACACCTTGTTTAAAATATGACTTTATTAATAAGATTTTGAACATTGTACTATTCAAGAAATATAAAATCACTAGCACATATGACTACTAACATTTGAGCAAAATAAGACCTATTATGATCTCTTCGAAAGAGTCATTACTAGAACTTGTTCACAAGGGAAAACAGTTTCTTGTTTTTGCAAATTTATTTTACTGCTTGCTAATCAGCAGCGTCTCGATTTCATGTCCAAGCACCGTTTCGCTTGTGCCATTAAGCGCTTCGCCTCCCTTTGGTTCGAATCCGGTTATTTTACTATGCCTACCTTGGTTTTAGATGTCTCTCACTGAGTAAAATGTCGTAAAACCCTTTCTGGTTTCTCAACCAAAGACATTTTTTTCAAATTTCCAGTCCGGTCATTTTTAAAAAACTATTACTTACTATCTGCCATTCACTTTTTCTAACATTCTTTTGTTATAAGCTCTTTGATCTCATCATTCTTAGTACGGTCGGATATATTCTTTTGTTAATCTTTACTGTTTCTATAATCCTTTGTGTGATTTTAAAAAAATATTTTTCACCGTTAAATATCTCTTGGTGATTCATTCAATCCGAATATTTTTGCTCTTTTATCTTACGTAAAGTAAAAATTTACATCCGTATACACAACTTTACAACTTTGTACTAGATCTCCGATTCCTGAACTTTCCCACCAATCATCGTTCAAAATGTCATCTCTATTTCTGCTCTTATCGTTTATTAGCAGGCTCGAGTCATACAGGATGAAATCTGCAACCTTTTGTAACAGCGTCTTTTTTATAGGTCAAATATCTATATATCTACTACCTTTTAAATTACCATATAACTTTTAACTATTGGTTACGAGAATGAAAGCGGCCGAAAGATTATAAGGTTGATTTGTTTAGTTACATTAAGCATAATTTAAAAATTAAAGCTAGTCTTGTTGTAATAATTCAAAACTCTTCCAATTTTTTGGTAGTTTTAGTACTCAATTTTCTAGATGTCGTGATGATTTCTCTATTATTCGTCCTATTTTTCCTTTCTCTGACTGACGCAGGCTGTTACCAAAGAAGACTTTGCTGTCCTGGAAGGAACAACAGCTGCAAGGTTTATTGAGAACTATTCTAGAAACGAAAATCTCTATTCCAAAGTTTTCCAAAGTTTTGCCTACAAACAAAATTAGTAGTAAATAAATCTAAATGTTGGAGCGAACAAAATTTAAGGCTGCAATTGAAAACGATATTATTAAGTAGAAATTTGAGGCATTTAATATGATAGAAAACAGATCATATATGGTTTCTCAGACGTTTCATCTTTCACCGTAAACACCTTAAAACGTCCTATTTCTACAAAACAGAATAAAATAATATTTTCAACGAGCAATGGACTTCAGAATTTTTAAAGATTCAGTTTTTAAGGCTGTCGACGACGGAATCAATCATTTACCAACGGCCAGTCCTCTACGAGAACTCTATAGAACTCATCAAAGCGAACATCACAAGCATAGATCGCACTTCAGGTTTGAAAGCAAGACATCTAGGAAAAATGTACTAGAGATGATTTATCATCGCTATATACTGTAACTGAAATCTTTTTATATTTGAGGTTCCAGTGAATGTGATGTATCCCTTGTGAAAGAGTTAATGGCAATAGCGTCACATGCATTTTTATTTAAAGTTTTCTCCCTCTGTAGTCTTCTGAAATCCTATAACAAATATTAAAACTTTTGGAACAAATATTTAGTAACTACCGTTATTCTTTTCATACAATTAATTTTTTTAATTTTAGGCATCAAAGTACTCAGCACCCAACTCCTCGACCATTTGGAACCTATCACACTCCTTACTATGAGGCATCTGGAGAAGGATACGATTTAATTTTTCCCGAGGTAAGAAAATAAAAAATATTAAAAAATTACAATTTAAAGTAAGATAAGCACGAAATCTGTGAGAATTATCGTTCCCGCAAAAACGTTCTAACAGTTTCTTAGAATGTTTTTTTTAAATAAAATACAAATTAAATCTGCAAACAATCAATCAGTCTCCTTTGACATTTTAAAGGTGTACAAGGATGAATCACATGAAAAGATCGGAAAACTAGTCCTTCCAGACGTAATAGAATTAGAAGGATCAGGAGCTGAAACCATTTACGATAGATACGGTAAGTACAATACATTTTCTGTTTTATATTATTTTAAGACATCACTTTTCCTATATCAAAAGTGACAAAAATTAAATCTTATTAGGGCCTCAGGACGATAATGCTCCCGCCAAATTGGTGGATAGTCGCATTTCATCTACCCTTCCGCCACCAAAAACCACTTCTGCCAAAAAAATTCATCACCTAATATTTGGAATGCCTGAGGGTCCTGATTATCCACCTGAGGAGGAACTACGGTACCATCCAAAGCCGAAACATCTTCTTATACGGTGTGGCTTACTAATGCTTTTTGAAGAAAGAGATGCTTATATTATGCCTTCACCTTGATTTCCTTATGCAAACAGTATATTTATTGGTCCAGCCACTTGAAGACCTTTTCTGAATGGATGTGGCAAAATGTAAATATACTGTATTGAGTAAGGCCGGTGTCATATTTTAATTTCTCAAATCTAAGCATCATCTGGTGAGTAGTCTTGTTCATGATGAGCGTTCATTAAAATAAAATTTGGAAAAAAGAACCAAAATAAAGAATAGCTATTCATGTCTAAATCAGACTAAAAATATTTACTAGTTAATTTATGAGATTCTTTTCTCGTTTATTTTATAATGCATTTTTGAAATTCATTTAGATGCATAGATCAAGTAAATACGAAGTCTACTACTATGAGAAGAAGTAAAACTAATTACTCTATAATCATGATTTTTACCGTTGAAACTTTTGAAGATAAATGCGAAGTTCAGTAATTAAGATGTTTTGGCTCATCATGAACAGTAGGTGTAAGTGTTCGTCTTCCAAACTGTGCGCGTCTTGAAACGAAATTGGTATATTGTCCTGTGAATATGTCAAGCTCACAACTGGAAATTACATCGAATGCGTTAACCAATGTGTGAAAGCGGCCGAATTTTTCTAAAAATCTCAACTTGCTGTGATTTTAAACAAACCAATCTATACTTATAACATGTGCATGTCTTTAAGTGACCTTTTAACAATGTTTCTAGATTTCCTCTTAGAATAAAGTACCGTATTTTGCTCAAGTTCCTCCCTCAAATGAAGTCTAGGGAATGTTCTAGAAAAAATAGTAACCTTCCTGTGGTGAATAAGTGCATGGTTGTGCTCAAAACAAGACATAATAATAGTAATAATAATAATTTTAACTGTTGTAATATAAAATATAAGATATGCATTTTAATATTAGTATGCAATACCTACCGGGTGCACCAAAAGTTCTGATACAAAAGTCAAGTTGCATAATTTCGTGATAAAAACAGTATTCGACATGAAAGTTTATCTGAACATACGTAAGATATCTAGAAATAATTTAATCT
>JAJAVP010000434.1:0-24660 GCA_020740425.3 Heterorhabditis indica
GATAAAATAGTAACTTTATTCATTTGAACGTTTTTAGGTATTACTAACAGACTACATTCCTCGAGAATAATCTTTCACAAAATTGCAGAAAATACTTAAATCCTACGTAATAAAATGGGTATACGGTTTAGGTTGTTATTGACTAAAAAACTGAGGTTCGATAACCATTTATTACTATTAGTTCTCACAAACAAAACCTATATGATGACTATCATTAAAAGCTCATTTCATCCACTTCTACAACACCATTTACTCTTGTTAAGTTAAAACAGACTACGCAAGTTTATTTGAAACTCGGTATTCAGTAAACCACTAAATGATAAAATCAAATACCTTTTTCATCNCCAAAAGTTCTGATACAGAGATGAAGTCGCACAATTTGATAATAAGGACAGTATTCGACATGGAGATTTATTTGGACATGCATAAGGTGCCTAACAATAACTTAATCCAGTAGGTGCTCGAAATTTCCTCCTTTTACGGACACACAAGCTCGTAGACGTCTCTCGAAGTTATATACGACAGGCCGCAGCTCGTCTTGACTAATTTCGTCCCAACATGTGACTAAAGCTGTTTCAAGAGTTTTTATTTTTGTAGGATGTTCTACTTAGCTTGTTCTCCAATAGTAATCAAATTGCAAATTACATCGGATTTAGATCAGATGAATTTGGTGGCCAAGTCTCTTTGCACACCTCCAAAGTTGTTTTGGCTCCATAAGCGGTACCCAGTCCTGTTGAAATGTCCAATTCTATGATCCCAAGTGTTGAGGCCCAGGGAACCACCATCTTCAAAAAAATTCCGTTTTGGTAGTATTTCACATTGATTTTGACATTTTTATCGACGAATACCAACGAAGTCTTCCCAGTCGCGGTTATTCCGGCCTAAACCATGACAGATGACGGAAAATGACTTCTGCTATTAACGGACGCTATTTCAGACCGCTGGTTTCCACGTTGAAGAAGTTGTCTATTATTTCGACTATTGCAAGCGGGGTTAACAGTGAAGATTTTCTCATCAGTGAAGAGAACATTCGANTGGATCTAACATGGGTGGAACCCCAGTACATGTTTGACGATTTTCCTCATTGATGTTGGACTAATATTGAGGTCAGAAGCCATCTCGTTCATCGATCTCTTATCTCGAAGGATCCTCTTCTTGAACATTTTTCGAACGCTAAAAGTGATCGCAGAACTGGGTCTTTCACTCCTGTGACAGTTCCCTATTATGTTCAGCTCCTGGAATCGTTTCTCAGTTCGGTTAAGGGCCATTCTCGTGACGCCGAGCTTCTCAGCAATAGCACCCATTTCCTCTCCCTGCTCATGCGAGTGGATGATTGTGGTGCGTAGAGCTGTGGACGTCATATAACAGTTCGGAGACGAGATGATTGAATGAAATTCCAAACATGGCCCAAGGACGCTTCAAATAACACATACTCATTAGCATAACGAATTGCTACGTCATATATGCTAGTTTAACAGCGCTTGAATTTTATATCAGAACTTTCGCGCACCCAGCATATAAATTTGAAATACGATTAGCTATATATAATACAACAATAGCAGATATTCGCTTTACTATGCTACAAATTGATCCAAATGTATGAGCAAGAGGTCCACTAGCTTTCATTAGCATAATCTGTTAACAAAGTAAGACAATTATTTTCTATTTAGGTACTTTGTAGGAAAAATTATTTATAGTAATATATCATAGGAAGACTTGATATTTATTGTGTGGCAGTGATCTGAAATTAATTCATGATTCTTTTATTCTGGTTTCGTTAGTAAAATATACTAGTTAGAGCACATATAGGTAGTTTACGCTCTCATATATATTAACTCCAATATTTATCAATACTTGAGGACAGATTGTTTGGAGCAGCAGAGTTTTACGCCAGGAACATTTGACTGTTGACAGTACATGTTGCTAGCACAGCTAAATGAATTGTCGCACCTGTAAACAGTTTAGTTACAAAATTCATCCATTTTCACTACTAAAACGCTGCCCAAGTAAGAGGCAAGTGCTAACCTTTAGTAGAATAATATTCAAGAATACGGGAAACATCCATTCATAATGATGAACAATCTAATATACCTCAGTGCTGATTTTGTACCAAAGTTAAGCTGTGGTTGTCCTGTTAAGCACCGAGGAATAGAAGAACAGCAAACATACCGGTGGCTATTTCTCATTTGTATACAATCCTAAAAATAAACTTCTATTAGTTGTATATTAATTGGATTTTGATATAGTTTAGTATGTAAGACATCAAATAATGACTACTAGCATAAGTACTAGTATGAACATCTTTTATTAAATGATTATAATACAGATATGAGTGAATGAATAGTGGATTTAAACCAACTTTCCCACTTGGGCACGTATAAGCAGTTTCATCACAGTAGACAATGGTATTCGTTCTTGCCGAAAAAACTGGCAATCTATAAACTGAAGTTTTAAGTTAAAATAGTCATATTTTAAATGTTTAAAAAATCTTTTGTAGTAGCTCAATAATGCACACCTATTATCTGGACAGATATCTATTTCATCTTTCCTGTCACAGCATACGCTTTTGCTGGTATTAACTATAGTACCGCAAGTGTAACCTAAAATTATTTTTTTTAGAAATAATAGCCTAATTAGTAAAATTTTATGAACTTATTTTCTTTTCTGAAAATCTTTAAGCTTGTTTTCTTTCCACCCTTGGGTATCAATACTAACACTTTTGCATATATTATATTGTATGAATTCCAAAAATCGGGTTATGATTTTATAACATGTATTGTCTTCAAAATTTTAAAAATGTAAGTGTGCAGGTACAACAAACTATAGCTTTAGTAATCACTATACCTGACGTCTGATTGGCTAATTGACATACGAAATTCTTCTTACAATCGGAGGGAGATTTGCAGGTCTCTACTTTAAGTTCCACGTCAATGCCACTTGAAGAAAGAGAATGTTGACAACAGTACATGCGACGGTTATCAAATGAATGAAGACAGGGATGGGTCTGGAACAACTGAGTAAAATACACGATATAAAATGAATGCAAATAAGTGTTTGGTACATATATTTATAAAGAAAAGAAAAGAAAATGCTAGAAGTACAATTAACGAAAATAGTACCAACGATAGGACAAACTGAGCTGTCGTATGTACATTCTAATGGCGTCCCATCTTTTTTGAAGACCACCAAGTTATTATCGCAATTTCCATTGGAACTCATATATGGGGGAAGACGGGCTTTTAAACTAAAAGTTGAGAAATTAAGACATAAACTACAAATGATTTTAAAATAATCTCCACAAGCACTTAAAGATAGTGCAGCAGTTCTGTGCAACGTGCACCTAACTACGCGACCCCACTGTATATATGTGACTTTGCGCTATCCACTCATTTATTCATTTCCATCATTACAGCTTTATTTATGGCTTTAATTGTGTTCAAGGTGTTAAAAGAGAAATATTAATCCTATCAGTAATTACGGTATAGAAATCTGCGGAAGGTCTAGAAATTTACAATTTCTTATGACAATAGTATTTCTATTTTATTTCGATGTACAAATGAGATGGGAGAAATATTGATGAAATTGTTTGTGTGCGAAGCTGAGAAATGAAGTGAACATAACATTTATAGGTAGTCACCGAAATTGGCTTTCATAAGCCTTAACTTAAATTACTTTTGCTTACCTTCTACAACAAACGCCAATTCCTTTATTAGAACTTTGACATAAATGTGCTTCAGGACAGCCTTCTTCAGATCCCAGGATAGGACATATTTGAACATTATTGTGGATCAATGCAGGAGTTGAGCCATCAGGACAGAACACTCTTTCATCATTAAAGTGATTTGAACAACAAACAGTTACTGTGGGCTAGAAAACCTGATATTTAAACAATCTATTTCGAATGTATCTTAAACTACTTACACTTGTACTTTGTTCGCAAGAGTATCCTCTGGGACAGTTATTTGAACGACTTCTGAAAAATACATAACATAGAAATAGGTAAAAATAGTTTTTTCTTAGTACTTCGAAAACATCAAAGCCTTAATTATTGTTAGAAAAATCTTTAAAAGTTAAGAATCAAGAATATTCTACCTGAAGCATAGCCTTGGTTGACCATTTGCTAGCAGTGTCTGTCCTTTTATGCACTGAATAACAGAAGCAAGACGGCAGCAAACAAATGAACCGATAAAAGAGGAAGGCGTGCAAGAATATCCAATAGGACAGCTAAACTATGAAAATGCAAGTAAAAAGCAAAAATTCCCAAGGAGTCAAAATACCTTGTATCAAGTGGTCCGAAGCAAAACTCCATCTGTCCATTAACCTCATTTCTGTATGGGTTCCATCCATCTGGACACGTCGAAGTAGTTGGAATCGTTTTATCTATACAGAGTAAAAATAAATAATTGCTAGAGTCGAAAATAATTTGATATTTAAAAATTTGTGAAATTAAATAAATGACAAAAATCGAGTGTGAGAAATCAATCTGTAATGGCTTCATATACTAAAGAGTGATTTGATTAAATTTGAAAGAAGATGACATCAGTTCCTTCAGTTCATACCAACATTTTATTCTACGCTGTCCAAAAGTTTTCTCAATGCATCTAGGATCGAAATTCCATGCAACTTAACACAAAAGCCATTTGTTTAAGGTAGTAAGCCTATCGAAATAACAATCTTGAAATAAAAATGCGCCTGTTAAGTTTAGATTTATGTTTTTATAAAATACTATTGATAATAGACATCATTTTTGAAAAATCTAACTGAAGCAGGTAGGTCACAACAAAAAGTATTCTTCAATAGGACATCTTTACCTCGAAGGTTTTTACAACAGACATGGCCACTGCTAGTGGACTGAGCGCACTGGTAACCCGTTGGACAACTGGACGGAAATTCGAACGGGTTGCAGTAATAAGTACTATCTAAACAATTAAACCATTAATGGTGTTAATTTGTAGTTCTTTCTTCAGGAAACTTTGCATAATATACTTGAATTAGCTTTTCACTCTCAGTTTCAATTACCTTTTCAGTTATATAATTTCTAAGAAATTTACTTTACTATCACTATATTTCGCTAATAAAGTGCCATATTCTGTATTGAGGGATGAGCTATTGTTGTATGAAAAATGACTAGCTTCCACATTTAAAACCATATGTAGAGTAAAAACTAAGGAAGGTGCATCAACGTCCAGGATGAAGCCCACCGTTCCATAGAAATTGGTTCATTCAGAATGAGTAACCAAGAAAATGTAGTAATCAGAAAACGAAGAAAAAACCATTTCCCACCAAGTATGGACATAATTGTGAAATTCTATTTGAATATGCCGTCCGCAGGAAATTTCGCAGAAAAATAAGAATTTCTTACAAATCAATTTTAAGGAAATATAGTGTATGCAATGTGCAAAGACCAGCTGCAATGAATAAGTTTGAAATTTATTTTCCAGAACTTTCGATGCCCATTTTATGTTTATACCTTGGAACTATATCTAACCTATTGTCTGCTGAAATATTTCCCGCCCATCCGCACATTGCACTTTCGGGCTGTTATGTCCGCAACAAACATACCGGTTTGAAGTAAACTTGCAGAAATATCCGGGCTAAAGTTAGTTTTAATAAAACCAAAATCAGATAAATTCAAATAAAAGGATTTTAAATTAATGCATGTTTTTCAATTATGCATAGATATAGTATTAGTAAAAGATAAAACATGAAAGAGAGTATAGAATAGGCATACATCACTGCAAGGTCCTATTGCTGAACATGTCTCCAAATGTCCTTGCTTTAGCAGAGGAACCATGTTGTCCGGACATATAGGTGGACTACAAAATGTTAGAGAAAAATTCTCAACCTTTCAAATACATATTTTATGTGAAATACATTACAAATAATCCTAGACCTTTTCTTCGAGTGTTGATTTTAGATAATTGTAATCTTTAAGCAAAAACAATAATTACTTTGTATCTTATTAATTTAAACTTCAACAATTCCCAAACCTTTCGTTTGATTTACAGCATAACTTAGAGTCTGAATACTTTGCGGGGAGGCAGAACGTCCCGTCTGGGCAGTGAATTTGAAGTGAACAAGGCATCTAAAGTTCATAAAATTTTTAACTTTTAAACATCAGCTACAAGGTAGTAACTTTGTATGTGGTGATTATATTTTATAAATTTAGTGGAGAATACAAATAATTGATTTATAGTATTATTTAAACTCAACTAAAATAGCTAAATCATACATACATTTTTGCCATCTGGGTTTAAAGTAGGCGTAAATTCAGAAGGGCAAGACGTTGCAGCAGATCCACAGCAAATTTTAATCCATTTATTAGTCGCTTGAACACAAACGTATCTAGAACCGAGAAAACTATTAATATCCTAGTATTAACAATTTTCCTTACATTTTAAATAAACACTTAAACTCTGTTCCCAAATTGTTACTATTCATCTACATGAATCGCAAAATCTGTTACCCCAAATCGCAGTCTATATCTGAGTTGCACTGATAATTCCCAAATTTTGTAAGTCGTCTATCGGCATTGTTTGGACAAATGAGTGGGAACTAAATAGGATATTCTGTAGCATTTTATATTTGACTAGAACAAACTTAATCATAATAATAAAAATGTTAACTGACTATATAACTAAAAATCTAGTTGGAGAAATAATACCTGGATTACAGAAGTATCTAAGTAGCAACAGATACGTCGAGGTAAATCACTTTTGGCAAAAAGACAAATGGCACTGAAATGCTTTGATGTATTGATTTTATAACAAACCACCGCGCCGTATAATAGTCATTGACTGCGTGCTAGCATCATTTTTTCTTAATGATTTGTTTTAAACTATTTGAAGTCGAACCTCTCAGGACAATCTGCTTTTTGTCCCTCTTTGGTGCAAAACTTGTTAAGCCCTTCTGGTGTTTCCACTGGGCTTTGCCCATGTTGTGGACAACTAAGCTTCTGAGCTTCTATCAGAGGAATGAAGTAATATAGTGACCCAAAAAGGATTAACCTCCAACAGAAGTACCTGCAAAAGTATTATGATGATTCTCTCGTCTGAACCGCCTATTTATACATCTTATTTCATACGTCCAGTCGCATTAAAATATTTGCTTTTACCATTTTGCATTTTGAAAACCCATGTCAGAGTTCTATCTATTTTAAACTTATAAATTTCTATTATTTGGCTCAAGTTTATTACTTTGGTATATTTTATATACGATCAAGAGTAATATTCATAATCCTTACATCTTCTTTCATCACTAATAAAATTAAGTTAGTCTTTGTAAGAAGATTGAGCCTAATTAATATATTAAAACAATAGTCTAAACAATTAGTGTCCATATGGGCTTCTTTCCTTTAGAAAGGACACACGACGAAAGTAAGCAGACGAATACAAAACCTACGCACACTTGTATTTTAGGAAGCATTTTTCCCAAATGGGCTATCTTAAGTCTAAGCCTATTGACAGAGAAACAGTAGTTAACGTGAATATGTGTGGAGACAGAATGTTCCAACTCGTGCTTTGTAGCAAATTTCCATATCCCACACTAGGCAGTTTATTGCTTAAGTGTTTAGCAGCTGGTCTAAAACAATGTTCGCGTTATGAGTACTGGAGCAGTACTCCAGGAATCTTGTTGCTTTTTTAGCACAAAAAGTTCTATGGATTGGCTAAATAATGGCATCGTTTACTTTTTTCGATACTCTATTCTATTAGTGTAAATTTTAGGAAAAAATCATAATACTCTGAGACTTTGAGGAAAAGCTGAAATAAGGGTTAAAACTACAATTATGACAGTCGAGACATTTTACAAAATGCCATAGATGTTGGTGAAAGTAATTGAACCATCCAACTTATTTAAGGAGTCAAATGAGACGAATGGATTGAACAAATCTGGGCGGGAAGATGCGATATCTAAATATTTCAATGGACATAAATGAAATAGTGCTACTTACTTAGAGAGTGTGAATAGCGACACGCACTCCATTGATGTGGCGAATCATTGTCCCATTTCTGACCCTCTCGAATACGCTTAGCAAAGTCAACAGTTTTTGCACTGTGGAAAAAATGAAGTTAATTTCCTCCTAATGATGACACAACGTAATTAATTTCAATAGTGTGATAACGAAATACATTTCTGAGACATAATAATTCCCACCAATTACAAGAACTTTAAAAATGATAAAATCGATCACTAATTTACATTTTGGCTTTTGGAACTATATAATATAGATAATTAATTATTGACGGCTTTATGCAAGAAAACAGGTTTATTGACATAATTAAAACGAAACTTCCTAGTTAAAACTATTACATTTTTCTGTTTTCAAAATGTACCTAAGTCAAAAGTGCAAGAGCCTATAATGAAATTGTTTATTAAGTATAATGAAGTTATGAAGATTCAAGGAGAGAAAAAATAACTTGAATTCATCTTATCTGCAACTACATGACGACTACAACTCGTGGTAACGAACTGTGACGCGCTCATTCCTCTGTTTGCTTAGCTGTTGAGGCTAGGGTGTTTTACAAACTGGGAGTCGGAGAATAGTTCTATTTCCTCAATTTATCTATTACTTTATTACCAAAATATTGTACTATTAAACTTGGTTCATTTACTAAAAATATTTAGGTCTTATTTGAATATATTGCCTACATTTTATTTTCGTCTTCATTCCAGTTTTCTGTTTAACTTCACATCTTACTACTCTTTTTTCTGGTAAAATTTGGTGTCAATCGAGCATTCCCGATTTGAAGTGTGGTGTTGTTCAAAGGTTCACTATTCATGTCTTAACCCGCGACCCCGTAAGCTGGGACTTGAATGAAATCAATAACAGTTTAGGTTTCCATAGAGTTATCTCATTTTCAAATTAATTTTAGTAAAATTTCCAAAGAAACAGTGATGTAAATGAAGTTTGAGTATATTGCAGTAGGTAACTATTTTGTTATTTAAACAAAGCATTGTTTAAAAAAAATAGCCGCAAATTATAGCGAATTTAGTAAACCAAGATTTGCTGTTTGCATAAGTGTTTATTTATTTATAAAAATTATAATTATAAAGGTTTCTCCATTGATAAATGTCTGGTGATCATGAGGGAATTTACTTATAAAATAACAAAGATCCTTATATACAGAATAAAGTGCATATAAATTTTGATAATGTTGACTATGGTGCTTATATGAATAAAACAAACTAAATAAAACTTAGCAGTAGATACATATGTAATCTACACCTGTTTTAAACTATATTTAATTTATAAGAGTTAAATGTACAAAAATAATTCGTTGGGATTCCAGCCAACTAATTAGGAACACAACAAAGGAATTGTTGTTGTATCGTAGATGAACGAATGCATGAGGAGAATCCCGAGCAGGTTGTAAACATTGGTGATGGTGTACAATACTAAATATCGCATTTGTCAAAGTGGTACTGTATTTTAAAGAACCAATAAATTCAAGTCCTTACTTTAAAAAAGGTGAATTCATTAAGACTCAAAATCAAAAAGATATTTTAACCACAAATTAAATATTGCTTTAAATATCTATGCATAATACCAGTAAATTACTTACTGTAATGATGTTGTCATGTGGGAGCCAACCAGAGGGACATGGATTCAAAGGTTTTTGGCTAATTATAGTTGACATACAACATATTGAAACTTCAGGAATGTTGCTGAAAATATATAAAATCCATTACGTATTTCTTCAATTGCATATCTAAATACACACATAAATATCCTAGTTATTTGTAATATATTTAACAGCATACTAGGGAACCTAACGCAGATCATACTTGATCTACGGCCTGCGATCTACGAGTTGGTTTATGGTAGACTACAAGAACGAAGAATGTTTAATCACCTCGGCATACACTGATTACTTCCACAAATGAATGGATCTCCCAAACTACAAAATTGAGGATTCCGAATATTTGGAAACGGAATTGAATACCCTGGACATTTATACTCAATCTGGAATATAAAGTATTTAATTTTTTATTATGAATATCATATGACTATTTAGGACACTGTATTAGTTAGCTAAGCATAGAAAAAAGACATTCAATAGTGTACTTTTTACTTACAGAAAGATAGGACTTACTTGGGTACAACATAAATTTTGTGAGAACGTGGTGGTGGAGAGACAAGAAGAGCCTTTAGGACAAGTGTTACCACTTCGAGAAGAGCAAGCTGTTAGACGCCCTGGAAACAAACATCGAAATTAAGAGAAAATATTTTCTAACTTCATACTCATATTATTGAATCCAACAATATATGCCTCTAACTTTGTATGATTGATTATTTACGGTGTAAAGAATTGTTTAAAGTAATACTGCCTTAGTAAAATGAATTTCATTTAAAAAAACCTAAATAATAGGAGTATTAAAACTTTAAACATATTTCGTACCATGCATATCCTTCATGGGAGTATAAGAACCTGGACAACTGCCTGGCGGTCCGCAGCAAAAATTGTTTTCTCCACAGTGATAGCCAGAAGGACATTCCTAAAAATCATGTTTGAATATTATTAATGTTTAGTGGAAATGCGAAATTTTTTAAAGCTTACCAAGTTAAACTTGCACGACTTTGGTTCACTATTATCATCAGTTAAAAAAGGCACTTGTCCGGATGGGCAAAGATCTGAGAAAGTATAGTATTCTTGACAAGATAATATATATCATAATTTCAAGTGAGTACTAGAGAAACAAGAAGAGGAATTACTTTTAAATTGAACTAAATTTACGAAAGATGTGGTGTAATATTCAAATGTCCAGTAAACGTTTCTTACATAAGATTGTAAAGAAATAAACTTCTAACCAGTTGTATCCATCTTGCAACACTGGTGACTCGCTGTCCAGAAATTAAAGCGGCAATTAGCTCCTCCAGGACAAGGGGAACCTCCTTTACTATCAATATTATTTGAAATTTATAATGTGTATTAAAGATTTTATTTTAATACGTATAATAACTATAGTAACCTGGATTACATGTTAGTGTCTCGCCAAAATCGGTTTTTAGAGGAGTCTGATGACGCCCACAGCCTGATGATAAGTATACATATGTTTCTTAATGATCAAAGCTACATACGTATTATTACAGAAAAATTCAATCGAACAAATAGGACTTCAGATTATACACTGAAATACATTAAAAATGTCTAGCGAGGGTGATGTACTACGAATGTGCTTTCACATTTCGAAGTGAGAAGTAGTTGTATCTACCAACCATTATCTGGTTCACAACACTGATATCTGTCGATTAGGTGACTCCATTGGCAAAGAGCACCTGTGGGGCATACTCCACTTGCTTTCCCCGGAGTGCAAAGTCGGGGATTTTCATCTGGCATCAACAAAGCACGCGAACCGGCAGGACAGCCTTGCCCTAAACAAGGATGTTTCTCTAAAATAAAAGTATTTGTAGTGAGAAGATGTAAAACTCCAATGGAAAACTGAAACGGAGACAGAAATAAAGTGCTGAAAACATCTTAAAATTGCACGGTTAAAAAATGTGAGTAAGTAAATTCAGCACGATCTTAAATTCTTAGTCGTCAATTGAAGGGTTACATATGAAGATAATTGTTTATTTTATAATGAAAGGTACGAAAATATTTCACAAAATCACTTTAAGGGAAATCAAATATTTAAAAACGCTAACCAGGATCAGTTCCACAACATCTTTTGGCTCCAGTCAAAGAATCTGTATAGCAAAGGGCTCCGCCTGGACAAGAATCGGGAACTGAGGGGTTGCATGACAGTTCAAGGCCAGATGAATTACGGAGAGACCGTGTTCCTATGAGGAAAGTTTAATATGTGTTTTAAAATTCATCAGTATTAGCACTATTTCATACAATTAAATATTCTCGCTTAAGAGTATATTAACTATCCATTGCATACATTCCCATGCTTTCTAAATGTTTTAGAATCACCTATAGGACATCCGACCGGTGGAGGTTCTTGGTGTAAGGCAATTATGCAACAATAGCCAGTAGTGTGACATTGGGAAGGCGGGAGACACTCAGAATCACTCGAGCACTGTACAAGCATGTTGCCTTTCTCTGTAGTATGACTGGTATTTAGAAAAACTGTTAGAGATCAGATTGTTTATATTAACAAGTATATAATCGCTGTTTTAGGATCATTTAGAAGACAAATAAACATCTATATATACTACTGTGTGAGTTAGAATAGATATCATATCAATAAACGTTGTAAATAAAGTATATCTAGTATAATTTACCTTTTAAGAGTCTTCCCTCTATTCCACAAAGTCGCTCATGGTCTTCTTCCATTTCAAACATCGTTTGATTGTAAATTTCACCCTCCGAAATCATGGGTTGAGAAACTAGAAGCATTCTTTGTAATTTTAAAATATGTTCACCAATAAAATTACTAAATATGGAATATAAAGGTATTTGTATAGATTTACATCACATTTCTAGTCTTCTCTTTTCAATATAATTTGTTCCCTAAGCAACTTACATATATCATCCGCCTTTACTTTGGAAGTGAATAAGAACACTAGATATATCCGAAATATCATAATGATCCTGAGTTTCTCTTTTGCAGTTTGTTCACTTTATATCGTGGACTGAGAAACCGGACGGTTACCATCAGACAACCGTGACTCACAACCGGAACTGGAATTTTTTCCGGAAACTACGGACAAATCACGCGAAAATTTTCGTCATGTCTATAAAAAAAATCTCGAGTTCATAATTAGTTTTACCTCTTTCTGTGTTTAATTTTTACACAACAATAAAGCTACTTCATTTATTTCTTTAAAGAAAATAATGGATAACTTGTGATCTATTTCTATCTCGTTTTAAAGAAATATATGGATAGGAAATTGCCATTAAATTTCCATTGAAAACAAGCACAATATGTATTTGGTTAACCAGTATTTCTAATAAACAACCAAAAATACCCACAAGAAAATTGCCTTAGATAACCCACTGTTAGGAATTACTTTAATTTCTATGCAGCTTAACAGTGGCCATTGAGGTCATGTTAGTGATCTGGACTAATATATCTTCCTTTATCACCATCCATAAGTCATTTTTTGCATTTATGTGAATCTACTCACAAGTACTTAATTAACTTAATGATCTTGCTTTAGCCACTTTTTTACCAACTCACAACAATTCCCAAGAAATGATGTGACCGAAAAAGGGGCGGGGCAATCTGGCATCCTCCCGAGGGCATAACACTTCACAATATATAGTGTATCCTCGAGATGTGGAGGTCTTTATTCGTTGTGAAAGTTTCCTTAAAATTAGTAGGTTAAATTGAAAAATATCTTATATAGTTTATAATTTCGATCAAACACTAAGTATTAGATTTAACGCAAATAGTTTGAGAATATGCAATTCTTGCCTTTCAAAGAGTATTGTAATGCATTAAATTGACTCGCATATGAAAAAGATCCCATTAATCTTTCCTGAGATAGCTTTCAACTTTCCTGTCCTGCAGAATGAAAATTGGAGATGTAATACAATACTCTCACTTCCTCTTGGAATTAAGACTTGAAACGCATTTCTACACATTCTTTTATTATAATATACCTGCATTACTAACTGAGTAAAGCACATCATTTCAGGTTATCGGCTTATGCTGTGTCTAAGTCATACAATTTAAGCGTTTCTTGCAGGCGGCTGACGGGTTAGTGGTTTTTCTCTTCTCTCATTGCTGCTATCATACTTCATCTACATAGTTTTTCAGATGACTTAAACAGGAACTATGACGATGTCTTGGAAAATTTTTATAGCTTTCCACATCGCTATCATCTGCTGTTCTGCAGACATCAAAGTCAACCTGTGTGTTTTAAGATGCAAGGATAATCATATGAGAGAGGTTGGAAAATATTACTTAGTTTGTAAAATTATTTTAAGACTATAAAGGAGAAAGTGCAAGAAACCTTAGTGGTCCGTAAAAAGTGGAAAAAGATTCGAACTTCTTTTTAGATGGATAACGAATGGTCAACCGACTTCATTCTTCCTCTGTTAAATCTACTTCGTACAACAGGCAATGAGACTGCTGCATACATAAAAGCAAAAACAATTTGCGAGTAGGCGAATTTGTTTAAAATATTGTCGTCTTTGCTTGTTCAAACAAACGAATGATTTTTCGTTGTTGGCTTGTTGCCTAGAAATGTGCACCAGACTTAGTGGCGACATTTATTTCCTTCAGCCATAGTTCTATCCTCCTCACATCTAATTTACCGCTTTATTACTATTTTATTTTGCTTCTAAATAGTTACTCTGTGTATGTTTAAGGCGATAATTATATTCACATTGCTTTGTTGTTTTCTTTAAACATCTGTCATATCTATTGCATAATACTCTCTAATTGGACGGCGATAAACACAAAAGAAGGAACATTAAACTGCCGTTTCTATGCTTTTCATTGGGTTTCATCAAAATGCGTTCAAATAATCCCCCCAGAAATATATGGGAACTACTTGTATATTTAAATCTTTATCCGCATTACGATTACTCATCTTTCCTAGATATAATGAGTGAGCCGCTATATGGATGATGGTCACTAACGTCTCAGGATTTAAGTGAAATTTATCAATCTTTTTGTACACTCTTTCTACAAATTTAACCAACACAATATGATCTGATACAGTTGTTATTTCAATCTTTGCCCATATTTCACTTGGCAACGTTGTCCTTTCTACAGCACACCAACTCAGTGTGGCGTAAAAAACTGAAGACAAATTATACTTACATATAAGCTGAACTTCCAGTATTCAGTACTCTCCTTTCTTCCAAGTAATTTGTCAGCTGCAATATACCGTACTGCTCATGCATGTACTTATAAGTAATTGAGTAATTTAAAATCCTTTCACTGAGTTCTCTAAAGCCCTGCGAATGCTTTGTCTTTAAATATTTCAACAGATTCCAGAAAATAACTACTAATTTTCCTATTTTAGACGTGCAAC
This sequence comes from Heterorhabditis indica, assembly GCA_020740425.3. NCBI lineage: Eukaryota > Metazoa > Nematoda > Chromadorea > Rhabditida > Heterorhabditidae > Heterorhabditis > Heterorhabditis indica. Next base: position 14,936 of record JAJAVP010000434.1, read on the forward strand.
AGTGCGTTATGTTGATTGACGGAATTTGTTGTTCAAAAAGGGGTTTAGGCTTCCTGAACTAAGTAGAGCCTGGAAAATTAGGGGGAACATTAGTAATATATATATTCTTGTATTACCATTGATCACTTCTCAATGATTCTAGATTAATAGTTAACTATCCCTAAACATGTTTATAAAAACTTACAGAACATTTTATTAAAATACGGTGGTAAATAAAGAAAATTAGGTAGAATGGTGTTATTTTTCAAATTATGATCCTCTCACAATCATGCAATTTAGTATTAAGCAAAATAAAGATACGACACGTGGTAAACAACCTAACTGTTCTGGAATTCCTACATCGGTTATTTATGAGTGAGCAATAGCTTAAAATGTTTACCGCTCTAATTATTAATTTCTTACAAGTAATTTATTGACATCTTTTCTACATGCTTAATATCCACTTATAACTTCAGTGCTATCTTAAAAAGGATATAACAATCAAGATTTGTCCTTTAAGATACCTAAAAGAATATCTTCACTATTTTGGACATGATTCTTCTTTTGCAAGATATATGGCTATGAGATTGTTGTGCTACCCTCCAGTAGAAATGCACATTTGAGTGACAATTCGAGGAAAATAGTGTTCAAACCAAAGATAGACTCAGAATATGCATTACACGTGTTGTTTAAACAATATTTTATTTATACTGAGTTTCATCTGGTACAAAGAACTAATCTTTTATAGCCTACACGAAGCCTAACAAAGTGAGATATGCTAAATGCAACTACACATTTGATATGAAGTACTTAGTTACTTGAAATGTTGATAGTAGAGATTTTTCTTAAGACTTAGATTTAATTCCCTATAATTCATATTAAAAATTCCCCCTTAAAAGAGCTTGATATTTATAATTACTTTATTTAATGGAATCGCAATTTGCGTTGCTGTTTACTTTGCCATTGTTATGTGAGAGCTAGCATCAAAACAGAGTATGACGAGATTTTTTAATGTAGACATCAATGCTTCCAGTAATTTGTCAATCTTATTCTATTCTTGCCTTCTATCCATATTTCTTATTGCCTGCAAGCTCTTCTCCATAATGGAATGACGCCAAATGATAGGCCATCCGCGACTGATCCTAATAGGTTACGATAACCCACTGGTTATTAGATTCTCAGGTCATTTTACGCCATTTCTCCAGAGATAGCCTGAGAAGAACCCAGAGCGGCTGTATTTTTAGAAGGCTATTTTTAAATTCAACCAGTGAGCAAACATTAAATTATGTTATTCAACTACCTTGATGAATAATGGCAATTAACAAATCTAGCCAGGAAAATTGCAAAGAAAGGAAATATTCCTTTCAATGTGACTTACTGATAGAGCCACTGTCATCGATATATAGATAACTGTTTCACTATTAAAGTGATAGCCAAATATATAATGAAAAGTGATATTAAATCGAAAATTTCTACTCTTTCTACTTCTTTACTTTACTTCAATCCAACTTATAAACTATTTGAATATATTACTGAGATGAGGTCCATAGTTACCATTTAGAAGTAACGATCACCTTGAGGAATGTCTAAATAAATGTAATAAGTCTCAAGAAGCTGCTATTATTCAAGCAGGAATAAAATCGTGGCAGGATGCCTGTGATCATTTGGAAGGTAAAAATATTTCAAAGATTAGATATTTCCATTGCATAACTTTTAACCATTCTTATACTGAAAACTCTTAATTTATATTTCGATCAAAGCTAGAGTGATTAATTTATTCAAACAATAATATGATGAATATTTACAGAAGTTCGTGCTCAATTCCCATGCTGGAAAGAGAATGGGCAGGAGCTGTCTCAGGCTTGTCGTTCTCAAACTATTCAGCTTAAGGAGTCTATGCATCAGTTTGCTAAAAACAAATCGCAACATAATATAAAGAATATATGCAGGTGATACTAACGGATTAACTCGGTTATCTCTTACCCTAGGTTTAAAGAACGCTCACGACGTCAGCAAATTTCTAAAAAACAGTGGGACTACAAAAATGAATAAAAAAGTCTGTTAAATATAGCTTATTTTAGTGACTATGATAAGTTCTCGACATGTTTCACCCAAGAACACAGAAAGTTATGTGGCTATCGTTCAGAGATGGTGAGTTCCTAAAAAGAAATGCCATACAAAATATGCAACACAAATTCGAAGGTTTTTGTAGTAAAAGCAGAACTTGTTTGGCCTAATAACAGTGTTTTCAAAATTGAGTATGTCTGAATGGTAAATAATACTAGTTTCTTCAGTAAAATGCGAGAAATTTAGTTTGATAAAGTTTTGTTTCTATAACCTATTAAAAGCGCCAAATAAAAAGAAACTCTAATGACTTTAGATCTAGCTGATATTATCGTTAATAGCATTATTACTTTTGATGTATAAGCCTATTAGTGTTGTATAGTGAAAAGCAGTTTTCTGCTATATCCGTTACCTCGTAGCTGGTATATAAATGGAAACATTTTAATGTGTTGTGCCTGACACTGAGGGTGATGGACAATGCAGTCGGGTTGACTAGCATTTGACAAAGACCGAGAACTAGCTTTCGAGAACAGAGTGGGTAGCAATGTGTAGAAGTGTTCAAGTGGATGCATAAAACAGGAACACAAAAGTATGGGAAATAATTACGTGCAGATTACCGGCCGAATGTTCCACAACAACCGCGAAGCCATGTTCAATATGCTCAAGATTCGTTGGACAACGTTGCCCTCGCAATGTGGTTACTCTCATTTGAGAAGAGACACCTATTCCAGTGAGAAATATTTACTAAGGAACGCCATGAAGTCAAATATCTCGCTACTTTTACCCTTCTTTGTCTTAGTTTCAGAGTTTATGCATAAATAATTGGTCCCAGCAAACAATTAATTGCCAGTCTCTTATACAACTAAATTTGTTCTATTCTCTTCCATGCAATAACTTTTGAGAGTTATGTATGTCCTCTAGTCGCCATATAGTGTAGAGGCATTAAATAGAATATATTGATCAGCAATATTTGGAATGGGAATAATATTAATAGAAAGAAAAGGATGTTCACTGATGTTTTACCTAAAAATGATCGCCACGTAAATTCAATTTCTTACGTCAGTTGTGCGAGTGTTATCTTATCTGATTGAGTTTGGCTGTGTCACCTCCTGCTCTTTTGTAAGCAGTAATTGTTGTGTCATTGTTTGGATTTAATTGCCCTATGATGTGATCTCTTTAACTATACGGTCTATTCATATCATAAATAAAGGGAAATGTATTATTCCATTTCAATACCTCATAATAATAAAATTACTACACGAAATTCTGAACTTTATATTTCACATAATATCCATGCAATCACAGTTTTTAAGTTTTATACAAATGTAAATCTAAGATTAATATTATATATTCTCAGTCTGACTTGCTCTTCCCAGAATATAAATTATAAGCTAATATACGTGTCAAGTGTCGCTTCTTCAGTGGGTCTCATGAGACATTGGAAGAGTTACTGAAATCTTCGGTGAACTAAAATAGATAAAGAAACGAGGAGGTAGTAAACAAATATGAACACCAATTTCAATTTTATAAATATACTGAAAGGGGCAGCTAAGACTAGATCCGAAAAAATAATGAAATTCTACCAGCATATTGGGTTATTAAAGGTTTGATGACTACCTATAATTAAGCAAAGAAATCATTGTAAATAGTTAAAAATAAGGCAAAGTTACGGTGAAAAATTGCTATCAATTTATATTAAAAGTTGTGAAAGATAATTTCAAGGCATGATTCCATCAATGACGCTCTTTATTTTACATATTGATATTTCTTCCAATTAATTTTATGTTTGCATCATATCTTTCTATTCGCATCGTAATTATGTATTCCGCATTTTTATTTATCTTACTTGATTTCGACAACTTATATTTTGTAAAGTCAATAATACTGTTGTAGCATTTCAGTTCCATTGATCGTATATTTTTTCAATTGTTGTTCTATGAAACATGTACCTGGAATTGAATGATTATAAGAATTTTCAAATAGTTTTTTTACGTAATTATAATATTAACCTATTGTAACTCACATCGTCATATTTCTGCTTAAGCGCTTCCTCCAACTCCTTAACATGCTCTTTATCACGAGTTTCTGCTACTACTTTCACCTAAAATTCTTTGGATAGATTATCGCTTATTTGCATTTTAAACACTTAATAGAATGAAAAACATGCCTTGACAGAGAATACATCGGTGCTAATCCAAGCACGTTCGTGAAAGATGTCCTTAATGCTCGCTCCCATTTGTGCAATTCGGGTGGTCAGCTCTGCGATCCCTGAATGTGATGAGTATTATCTATGGCACTAGTAACTACATTTCATTTACTCACCTCCGGGCCTATCAGATACGACTACTTCTAGTTTAATTAATCTCCCATCCACCGCTAATCCCCTTTCTATCGTTCGTCCTAGGACTGTTGTATCGATATTTCCTCCAGTCAGTATAGAAACCACGCTAAAACAAGTGATACTGAAAGGTTTTAGATCAGATATTGCCATTTTTTGTTGTAAAATATGCAATTAGCGAATACTATTAACAGGGGAGACGAGAGATTGACTCTAGACCATCGGAACACGTAGTGCGATAGGCTTTCGCAATTCAATGTTCGTTAGCTGACGTATAAGTGGTACGATTTCAAACTTACCAGGTACAGTTTAGTACATCTGTCGTAAATCATAAACAGTTGCCGTAGAAAATTTATCTATCATTTGTGGTTTTGTGTGTTATTCAGTATTCAGTCTTATGCGAAAGTAATATAACGTGGATTTAGCATCAGTCATTTGTTAAAAATAAAAGCTTTCAGGAACTACCGTTTTCCTTGAAGTTCCTGGAGCTTCCCACTTATGATAGCTGCAAGACCAACTGCTCCACCCCCTTCAACTACAGCCTAAACCAGTTACATTATTGAGACACTGTGTTTTACTTACTGTTGTTCTCAATGAGTAATATTTTTCTAGTTAAGTCACTTCTCCTATTCCTAATTTTACTTTTTACTATTTAAATTTATATAATAACGAAGAATTTGCTTCGTATTGATGTACCACATAACACTGACTTTTTCCATCTCAATAAGACGCAAAATGCTAAGAGCTATGTATTCTTCGCACACCGTCAAAGTTTTGTCGATCAAGCCTGAGGCCGTGGCCAGGGCATTGCCACCGACGGTGGGGACTGCAAGACCTTAAATAGGAACGGTTACTCTTATTCTGCCATATAATTTACTACTTTCTGACGAAATAAAATTCCACTGTTGATGGAAAGTAGATAAAACAATATATTCGAAGAAGCTTATGTCTACCATCTGCTAAACTGCTCTTGACTTGTGTCGAAATTGGTTTTTTTGCTTTGAGGGCTTCCGAAAAAGATGGGCATGTCTCTGCTTCGATACCCTAAACTGATTGTTAACTGTAGTTTTATATTTGAGCGATAGTGGTTCCCGACAAATCAACAGTGGCGTCCATGGTTATAAGTAACAAAATGCATCGAGTGCACTAATTGAACTATCGACTACAACTCGTTTCTTAATTACCTAGTTGCTATTCTAATTACAAATTAAAATTCAGCACCAAATTGTTTCTAAGCCTTAGTTAATAAACACGAAGGGTAATTGTCGTGCATAATCCGACATACATAGCCTCGGGGAATAGCTGGTAGACATCAAAGAGTCGCCGCAAATGCGCGACACTGTCGGTGTGTGACGTCACTGAAGATAGAAAACGAGTGATAGGGAAAGAAAATTTTGTGGACATGAAAACCTGCCCAAATCAAAATAAGCAAAACCATTGTTTTCGGGTTGTGGTCTTTCCAAACATTAATAGTAAGTATCACCACTCTTTGGGCAGGCTTTACTTTGATGACTCCTAATAGTGCATGACAATAGAAAACAGCAATTAAGCAATCAAATATGGAGTATATAATGATTACCATATCATAGAATGCTTTGTTTCTTGCACTAAACCTATATTCTTATAATAAACTCTTGAATCTGAGATATTCCTTTCTTGGACAGAAGTCAACATTGTAGAAAATCAAGGAGCTCGTATTGAAAAGAGCCGTAATTTGGTGCTGAATTCTAATTTCTAATTAGAATACAAAATAGATCGTTAAGAAACGAGTTACAATCAATAGTTCATTTATCTCACTAGGGGTATTCGATGTATTTTCTTACCAGGCGTCACTGTACTTTGCATGATAATTCATTTTGTGTAACTCATTCGCTGTATTTCTATCATCTTCCTCTTTAGAAACATAAACAGGAATATAACATATGTTTAAATTGAAACATTTTTCAGCAACCGATGAAGTCAATTGTACTGAGATCTACCCATACTTTACTTTTACAATATTTTAAATAACTAATAAACATAAACTATATGCTAGACTTACGATTATTTGTACTTCAGGTTTTAGTGTTTTCACTGCTACGGCTACTCCAGCAATTAGACCACCCCCACCTACAGGAACGAGAAGAGCATCTATATCAGGAACCTTAAATAAAACTTAAAGAAACTAAACGTAATTTTGACGCCCCCTCTGGCTTAATAGCATTTAGTTTATAAAATATGCTATATTTATTGTTTGTTATTCGATATTTGGGTAAAATAAGAAGAGTAAGGAACAAAAATAAAGAGAAGGAGTAAATAGGAGAACAGATGTGAAACAAGAAAAAGAAGTACTTAAAGTACAGCTTGAATTTTGAACTTCTACATGTTTCTTTTACGCAGTAAGTCACCTGCTCTAGTATCTCCAGACCGATAGTTCCCTGTCCAGCCAAAATATCAGGTGCATCGTAACCGTTCACGTACTTTAGTCTCTTTTCGATTCCAAGTCGCATGGCGCAATCTTTTGCCTTCAATAGTAGATGTATTTTTGCTTTCATGCCTTCACACAATGATCATATTACAACATATACTGACAGTAATTCCGAAAGGAGAAACAAAAGAAGTGAAAACGAGAAATAAACTAAACTATTGCAATAATCGAATAAACTACATAAAATCTAAGTAAGACCTTTTGATGTCGACTTACTTTTTGGATATTATCGCCTTTCAATACTACTATAGCTCCATACGATCTACACATGGTTATTTTCATTAGAGGAGCAAACACGGGCATCACCACTGTCACAGGAATATTTAACAGAAATCCATGATAGCTAAGTGCCAAAGCGTGATTCCCTAAACGACAGTGTTTTAGATCATTAAACCATGATTTGTCATTTTCTTTTAACAAAGTGATACTTAGCTCATTTGAAATTGGACTGTTTTATGCCAAAATAAGTTGTTAAATACTTGAACACGAAAGTGATAGGCACGAACAAACCAGCGCTGGCAGCAATGACACCCCTCTGTTTTTCATCTTTGCTTAGTTTGGTGAGTGCATATCTTGCACCTCTTTCTTTAAAAGAGCCAGTAACTTGCAAATATTCTTTCTTGAAATATAAGTCCATATTAAACATTTGTGAAAGTTGAGAGGATCGCTGAAAACATTGGTTTACCCCGCCATTATAGCAAAGCCTAATTGTTTGCTATCTCTTAACTGTATAAAGTTTAGCATTCACAATATAATGCTTTTCTTAAATAATCTGCACTATGAGATTAATTTGTGTCTAGAAAAAGGAAGATATTTTCATGAGCTGTAATACGTAATTTTTGAATTACGAACATTACACGGTGTTCTTTGGATACCGGTTTTGATGTTGAACGCAGCACTGGAAATATCCGAAAAATTAACTTTTTTTGGGTGTTCAGGGTCACAGTCTGGATCTATTAGTGGAAGTTCTGCTAGTACCTCTGAAGTTTAACTATATTTTAAAGAACAACTTGTATAATTGTCATATTAAGTAAAGAAGAAAAGTGGTTATTAGACTTGATGTTTGGTGTTACCGTCACTATTGGAGTCACTAGTCTTCTCATCGTGCGCCTCCTCAGGTAGTTTAACCATTTCAAGAAACTCATTATTCATTTTCCGAACCTAAACGGAGAATTATTTTTGTAATCTTATTATTTAAAAACGTCTCCTCTATTAAAGGTTGAAAAAAAGTTAAGCTAAGCACTTTTTTATTATATTCTATTCCATCATTAACATCGCTGGTGCTTCGTTTTCGCTCATGACGAATCCGAGAGTGAGCTTTATGATAAACCATTAAATTCTCCTGAAAAAGAACAGGTGGATTATATATGTAAATGATAAAGAAAATATAAATAGTTGAAATAGGACGCATGCACATAACAGTAATATTTTGGAAAATGCGTCCGCAAAGTATTATCTCTCCTTAGAAATGAATCATTAAACGATTACTTTGCCATAAATCACTAAATATATTACAAGTAAGATGCTTTTCTACAAATGTACAGTAGCGTAGAGTCAAAGTTATGACAATTGCGTAGCACGATATAAAATAGTGCATCAAGAGAATGAACAAAACTAGTCGAGTCGTTGCTTTTTTTTAGGAAACAAAAGGATCAGTATTGTGGACGTAAGCCTAGATAACAATTTGAAAATAACATCGATTTCAAACTAACTGTAAACAATGAAATTGCGATCATTCACTCTAAAGGTCATCAGCTTGTCTGGTGCAAGATTAAACTTAGGGCCGAAGAAAGACAAATTTTTTATAGAAAAAAAGTTGTCAATTCGAGGTTTGGGATCAGGTTTAATCTATGCAGCTATGACAAGTGATTTGAACATAATGTTAATTTAGAAGAGAATAAGTAAATTTATTAATTAGTTATAATCTTACTTGTTGTTTAGTAGCATTGAACAACTCATCCTGTTGGATTCTGGCCATTTTGTCGGTAGACCTTTGTTTTCCTGATCACCGAATAAAATCATTATGGAAACCATATGATAAGCCGGGTAATTGTATTTGTAAATAAGTTTTAAACATGGCCTTAAAAAAATAACCCGAAATGCTAATACCAACTCTAATACGGAATGGAAAGTTCAGTTAAATTTGCAGCGAGAAATGATCACACGGACTAACCAAACAAGGTCAAATGTAACGCAAGAAGTTGCTAATACACTGATAAAAAAACCTTTTGGGAATTAGCAAATAGCTTAGGTATTATCAGCTCTATCAATACCTTTATGATAAGAAGATCATTACTCCTCCCTCCCTACTCAGAAAAATCGAAACTAAAAGTTAATTAAATTTTGGCATATATTAACGTTATTCTCCCTTTATCGATACACATATTATGCTGAAACTTAATCCTAAGTATTCATGATTTTTGATATTTTCGAAGGAAACTACGTAGAAATGCTATAGTTACGTGGAGTACCTTTGATCTCAAGACGTAGTGTTTCCTAAGTTTTTATGATTTAAACCTATTTTAATTACTATACACTACTTAAGTTAAAAAGGAACATAAATATTAACAGAACAAAGTAAGTTATTTGAAGAACAAATTTTGAATCTAATGCTCAAGAATTTTCCAGCTTTGTCTCGTAATGTCTGCTACGATTCCGGAATTCCGGAAGCAAGTACATTATGAATCATCAACGGCGACCGGTTCGCTGAAGGAGTCCCTCAACAACGGGGGCACGAGGTATAAAAGGAGACGCACAGGATGAACAGACATGAAAAATGGCTCGTCTCACAGGAATCTACTTCGCTGTGGCACTTTTCGCTACCATAGCTTTTGCTTTGGAAACGCCAAAAGAGGTTTGATGTTGCTCTTTGTTCTC
>JAJAVP010000435.1:0-13501 GCA_020740425.3 Heterorhabditis indica
CGCAATCGTGTCCATTTTGGAGTCTACACATCTAATATCGCTACACCACATTTTGCATATCTGAACATAACTCATAGGACGCAATATATTTTTATGAAGGAAAGGACGAGGGACCGATCGTACCCGCTCTAAACGCTGTAACATGGAGACCGCCCCTGCTAATTGGACATTGGTGTCCCACTTCAAACGGATTTATACTTAATTTATTACTTTATAACCGTGTAGCGAGAAGCATATAGTTTAGAACCAAACTTTAAGCTCCCAAACAATTGTGCCTTTGACCATGCTATTATGAGTCCATTTAAATTTTCTGAGTTAAAAAATTTTTTTTTCCACTTTTTTTTCACTTCCCCGTTATAGTTCTATTTTCATTGGGATGTTTCATGCTTTAGCTGTATGTTTATCATTCAAGCAAAAGACTGAGACCACATTGTGAATCTAGCGAAAAAAAATACCTCACAATAGATATTTCTTACTTATTTTGTTCTTACAATTCTACGCATTAAATGGATAAAACATTCTTTTGTCACGAAAGCGTTTTATCAATTTTTCATTCTTGATGTAGTACAGTCCTCACCACGAATAAACAGACAAAATGATGTGACCAGAGTCCATTTTAGATAATAATGAGAGACTAATAAAATAATCTGATATCATCCGCTAAACTTCTTTGGAATGTGTAAATATAATCTATTAAAAAACTTCATTGTGATTATCATTCTCTGAGCTTACATTAAGCAATATTTAAAGCTGTTAAAACATTATTTGTTTTAGATAAATCGATTTAATTTCCGTCTATATACCACGCTAAATAGGTTGAGATCGCTAGTGGAAGCAACATAGAGATCGTAGAACTTGAAGAGAACACCGACGGACGCAGCACCTCTGTTCAAGAAGGAGTTGGTTGGAAACAATCATCCCCTCAGACTCTACGGCATCTAAAAACATTGGTATGATATATATCACTGCTTAATATTCAGCTAGACTTAAGTTGATGTTACACGTACTGTAGAGTTTGTGATATGGCGCGCAAAACTCCTCTGTAACAGATCGACATTCAAAATACATAATGATTTTGAACTGTCGAGAGCATTCTTTAAGATGATATGATGAAATCTGTAACAAACATTATTTAAAAATATGGAAAACCTTAAATAGATATTAGTTAGTGTTCTAGAAATTCCGATATGACACCCTCTACTTGTAGTTCACTAAGCTTAGAATATTCCTGAACTCGATAAAACGAATAAGCAATCTTCATAATTTTTTGTAAATGAAGAAAAAACTTAATTATATATAGGTTTTAAGTTATAATTACTTTATATTAAATATCACTTACTCTTAGGAGCCTATCAAATAATATATGAAACGGACAAGTAGAAAATGTTTTTTATAAAATTTAAGTTTGATAACTGAAATCTGTCTTGTTAGGATGTTTTCCTACTAGTGCTAACTACTTAAACGGATTAACTAGATCAAAATAGGTTAGATTTTCAGAGGAGAAATTTCAGCAATCTATAAATAAAATTGAGATTAATGCAAACTTGATTCTGAGTATTTAATCCATTTTTAAGTTAAAGTTGATACTCTTCCTCTAAAGCACCATGTTAAAATGTGCTTGGCTTCTTATGGAAAATACTAAATTCAGTTGATGAAAATGTAGAATATGCATCAGTAAATGTATTAATTTTCCATTATTTTTAATATTCAATACCGATATTCGTTGTAATCAGTACATAATTACACCAAGATGACGCAGTACTGCCGTTGTTACTTGAAGTGAAATTAAAAATAGCCAACGTATGTACTTTTGCCTGAGAAATGTAGAAAGCATTCTATACTCGTTTGATTGTATTAACAATCTTTCTAAATACTTCCTACTTAAATAACATATATTCTAAGAAGCTGAATATAATGCTTTTTTCAGAGTTAATATTATCCTTAGATCTAGAATGAGTACTAGCAATTTTAATTCATTTATACTTAACTACCAAGGAACTGGATACTAAAAGAAGTGTTATAAAAGAATAGTAGATATGCACTTCTGTTTTGTTTATTATTCATGCTTACCTCATTTTCAGTGGAGTCCAACGCTCCAAACGCAGAAACCACAGTGAAGATGGTACACAATAAACTTATACCGGACATATTACCTAAACTATACTTTTTAAATAGTTATGTAACAGGAAATCTATGACAGTCTTTAAATGAACAAGCCATGAATAGATTGGCAATATTGATTATTAAGTACATTTGGAATTATTAGATGACAATCTAACGATATTGTGCTTAATTATAAAGACATTATTAGACCGTTTAAAATGAATATATACTAAAAATTAGAAAATACGGACAACAGATTCATTTTAAACTAAATCACATTAACCTCTAATAGGCATAACTCAAATGAAACTGGTAGCAGTCATAATAGCCGACTGCATAGAGGTTCTGATACTGATAAGTGTTTACAGGATATTCATCAAAAGACATATAAATGCACTTTTATTTGCTCTATAAATCTCATATAAGGTTTCCGAGAAAAAGTACGCAATTATATAGTCTACTCAATATAGTAAAGTTGTGATAGGCTTAGATGACTCCACTAATAAATACGGTGAGAACTAGATGTATGAAATTTAATTTATTCCGTTGTTGCTCAAGATCATTTAGAATTCAATCATATATTTATTTTTAAAGATATACTTACGAAGCAGCCATTGAAAAACAAAAATAACTTCTTTAGTTTGCTTCAAACTCGCTACTATTGAGACACAGAATTCGATTTTTATAATATTTAGCAGAGGTAGAACCCCAGACAGAAAACAAGATTCGTCAATTCCAGAGGATTAATGACGTATAGAAATCATGATATATTGAAGCAACAATTCCCTCATGTAATTGATCACTCACTCACAATTTATATACAAAAACTTAGATGATCAGAATATTCGTAGTCCATCCAAAATAATTGCGTAAGCAGTACTCATTAATGTTATATTTATTAGTATCAACGAAATGGGGATATTATTAACAAGAAACTTGCGAAAACTTTATTCTTAACGACATTCCTACGACACTTTCTAGTGTTCAAATGCTTACAAAAACGACAAGATGCCTATCACAGCGAGGCCTGTATAAAGCTTATATTTTCATGTAAAGACTAGATAATGAAAAATCATCACTTTTATATGAAGAAGAGAGTCAGATTATTTTAAATAAGTTGGAACATTATTGGAAGCTCTGATATCTAATTCAATTAAGAAAGGAAGCAGATGAACACGAGATGCCACTAAAATGAGGGAGCGAGTGCTTCACGTAAGATCTAGCGGATTACAGATTAAAAATTTGCAACGAAACATAATAATACGAAGAGTTAAATTTTTTCGTGGAAAAAAGCAATTCCAATAATTGGATAGTAAATAGATTCTATTCTAAATTAAAGCAGCACTAGTTGTTCTATGAAATCAAAATAATATTAACGTATTATTAAATTACACAAAGTGCGCATCAATAAGTGGTCCACATTTTGTTAGTTACACAGACAAGGCAATTTACAGTGACGAAGACCTGTGACATTTTTAAACTATTTAATGTTCGACCAATAGCATTTCAGTTGAAACCAGAATATGAACTAAAATTCTAGAGATCCCTTAATGTAACATTCACAAATTTATGACATCTCCTTCGTTCTTGTATTTTGCTCTTTCACATTACGACTGAGCTTTAACGTCTATCTTTATAAGTCAGTTGTCGCTCTACAATTTTATACCATTTAATTTCCTGTTATGATAATTTAACATGGCCTTTAATTTTTATACAATTACTAAATATGAAGTGTAACCTTTAAAAGCATAGGTAATTTTGGCAAAATTTAACATTAAAAACAAATCATTTTCGCACCGAATGATGAGCATAATTAGGAAAAAAATTCTGAATCATATTTTTAGATATCAATATTAAAAACAAAAGATTGTCTGTTATGTTCAAGTATCATATATCAAAGGTTTCCCACAGTATAAATGAACAGCGAGATATTTTGCGATGGATTAACTGACAAACAATGTCAATATGACATTATAAAAATACCGAAAATATTGCTCCGAACAGATATTGAGGTGATAATTATATGTAATTAGACGAACATAAATTACGATGCTTAAGATGTTTGTCTAATTTAGACAGAAACGATGTTTTGATCATTTCCATACATACAATGAGATATGTACAGTAGATTCAAATTGTGAACAGCAATGAAAGGAAAGTGTTCTCAAAATGTAGAGTAATCCTGAGAACAAGTTTAATGTACATGGAATAACATGTACTTGACGGAATCAGCAGAGACGGCTAGTACAATTTGGTGTTGATATACAAGTCATTGGATATTAGCAGACTACGAAATGAGTTTTGTTAAATAGTTACGAAGCTGGTATGATCGCCTACATGATTGCATGACAAATCTTTATGTAGATAATCTAGATAGGTTAAAATGAATTACTCCAACGGTAGCCAAAACGGAATTCTAAAATTGATGAACATGAAACTTAGAGGTTAAAGCTATATACTCGTATAAACGGCTCTATTAAGTATCTAAAGATGAAGTCTGGATGTTTTTAAGCGATAGTAACCTCGATAAAAGTGCTTTTTTTGGTTCATATATTCTAACAAAAGCAAAGACCTCCAGTATTATCCACTAGATCCAAAGAATACTAAGACTACTTTAGATTAAAACCGCGCAATAAAAAAATAGTGATGGACAAAAAACTGAATTAAGATAGGTAACTTATGTAAGTTAAGACATTCCCACAACTTGCTAATTATACATTTAACGACAATAACCTAAACAATAAAACAACCATCTAAATAAATCCAACATGGATCAGGGTACCATACATCGAAGAGTCAGCTAACTACATTTGAAGAAAATTAGAAATTGCTCAGTGTCTGATGAAGTCTCCATCGGAGCAGATCTAAGAAACACCGCGGCTGCGCGCTGACCTATCTACAAATCTAAGTGATTCCAGTAATATTATAAACGTGAAGTCAATTAGTTTCCAATCTGGTGGAGTCAGTGCTCTCATCCAGAAAGTTACATGGGAAGTCATCTAGTGCGATTTGTGCTATTCCAATGCGGTTTCCTGAGTAGGAGAATCCTCGAGACATTGTCTAACGAATTAAACATGATGGACAGTATATCAAATTAAAAAATCAATAAAAATATTAGTGCTAGAAAATGCGGAGATGCTCGGTAGCATTTACTGCGTGGCAGCATAGAGATCACTACCCTATGATTTTTATAGGTGTTTATGTTTAAATGAAATGTAATTCTACACAGGCAAGAGTTATATAATAAGAGAGAAACGTTTTTGGAATAATCCCGAGAATTAACAACTGAAAACGTCAGAAAGGTGCAAATAAGAGCATTGTAATCCTAATTGTTATGAGAATATTTACTAATGGAAAGGGAAACCAAGACGCTCGCTATAAATGTCCAGTGAAATATTCTCTAAAGGTTTAGACACTCATGGTTATATTGTACATGATTTAAATATCTCAGCGATTGTAGTATAATTATATACAATACATTCTCTACAAACTTAAAGTTTTTAGAACTAGTTGACTCTAACATCAATTTTTTGCATATTATTAGTATCAAAAAAAAGCTGAAACACGTATATTATTCATAATATTCAATTACTATAAAACAATCATGTCATTGTGTTTACTATTATATAGTACAATATATGGCTGTACCTAACAATATTCAGAATTTAAAGTTGTGTTAGATGAGAACATTTAAAGAAAAGTGACATAATATTGAAAATAAGAGAGATACAATGAAAATGAATCAGAAAAAAATCGAAAATACAAGTGAGTTTTGTGGCTTTTAAATATTACATAGCAATGAATTATGTTCTTGCATGAGTAGACAATTATTTTGAATTAGGTCTGGCAAAAAATTAATGTAAAATTGTACTACCACCTTTGCGAGGTTGACTGATAAGGTATTTGCCACATGCCATCTAAGCGACCCATTTTACGCACTTAGCAGTTACAATATTTCCTAGCATAATATGATTACAAAGATTTTATAGGAGCGGCACGATGTTGAAAATAAGTTGGTAAACAATCTGTTTCTATAGATCCTCTTACAATAACAATATTTATAAAAATATATGCTGTTATATATTCTACGCAAACAGTTGGCTTTCCAGACTCAAGAATGCCAAGATTTAATTTAAAAGACGTGGATTACATACATTCACGTTTGGATTAGTGAAGCAGAAATAATAATTCGAATTTATTATACTTTTATGGTTACGCTTGTAATTTAAAGACTTCCACTGCTAATATCACCGCAAACAAAGTGAAATATATGAACCAAATGAGTTTCATCTTTTTCCCTCCTATGTAGCAACTAAATATGGGGAGGCATTTTCGTAGAAATATACCGAGTAGAAGATGGATCTGTCTGAGTGCTCGAAATCATCGAAAGTCAGATTCCATACACAAATTCGTGCAGGTAAGAAAAACCATGCAATTAATTTTCTAATACGATAGTGTTTCTAACAAGATTTAAGGGATAGACTCTACTTAATTATAGTCACCTCTATTATAAGGATCTTTTGATGCTGCAATGAACCTTAGCCTTAAGAATAACTGTTTATTAAATTCATTCTACAATCCTTCTATTCCAATTTACAGTCTATATTAATGAGATGTTTTCCTAACCTTCAAAAATTAGATTAATTTTACTTCATTTGAGCAACTCCTTATGTATGGATATTAATTTTTTTTTAAATCTTATAGGATACATGTTTAAATTGTCCATTAACAAAAAATGACTTGAAAAAATAATTTGATAGTTAACACAAATTTTGAAGACATGATCAGTTGCGTGACTTACAACTGTAATAAGGCATAAAATATTAGAATAAAATCAATAATTAAAGAGTTTATCTATAAACTTGTAGAAAATAAAGAACTACAACTGATAAATATAGAATGAGTTTAGTTGTCGTACAACTCTTGGTGGATTAGCATCGATTAATATTGAATATTAGATATTAGCTAAGTTTAGGTTTAACTGACAAAGACATTAAATGTAAATAGCGCTGTAGTCAATGTATATAAATAAAGAGAAGGAAAGAAAAACATAAATAACTAAAATAAAGCTTGAATTTTCCGAAAATTTTTTCAATTAGTTTTAGATTCAGACACATCTTCCACAGCGCGAAATTTGAAATGATTTTCACGTGAGGAATGTGTGTTTCGCTCGTTGCTTTTGCAAGATCATTTGGTTTTGCCTAAAAAGGTACGCTTCTTTGTAGTTTGTAGTTTTAATAAAAAGTGCAAAATTTACTTTGTAAGGTGCCTACAAGTGGTGGGATTTTGCGAGGTATCTATAGAGGTGTTCAAATCCTCTATTATCGTAGGACTCATTCAATCAAGCTTGAATAGCGCCATGGGATTATGTAGAATATGGATTTAGCGCATCGAGGGGAAATCTAAAATAATTTACTAAGCATCGTGGCAATACTGCTCATACTCAAGAGAAAATTAAGTCATCTTGGCTGTTATCTAACTAGTGTTTTAAAAACTTTTCTTAATTTATTTTCATTTAAATGCTTCTCCGTAATTCTTATTTTGTCGTTCTCGAAGTGGTTTCTTTATTTTATATGTAGTTTTTTATCGATACACAAAATCTAATCATGACAAAAATAGGTACAATTTCGCATATTACTATTAGATAAGGAAATTAAACACATGATATTATAAATTTAAAAGTATAATACAAAGAACATGCAACAAATTCCTTCTTTTATGAGGGTGTAGATAATATAAAGTATCTAAAAAAATATGATTTTTAATAGCGACAGGGAATTGAAAAGGTATTTAATGAATTCCCTGTAGGAAAAGAGCATCACATTGCTATAAAATTACTTTTGTGAATCAAATTCATCCGATTGTGGCCATAGGCTTACAGGGAAAGTAGTGTTAAAAATAACAGTAATGAAGCTCAATTTAAAACTATTGTATATTTATATCACAATTAAAGGGCCCGCACAGTTTTTAAGCTCTATTCTTATTGAATTACCATTTAAAGTTGTAAGTATTCTGATGGGAGGTGCATTCAAGTTAAAATAGTCATGGGAAAAAGAAGGCCCTTCAATTAATTTTAGTATGCTTAGAAATTAATAGTAAATAATAATGGTGCTTGAAATGTTATTTACTGTTAGACTTTGTTTAACTGCTTGCAAAATCCTACAGACTAATGACTGCGAAACTAGATATTTTCTTCCATGCAAAAATTTTATTGTTCGAATTACTTTGGTCTTCAAATTTTCAGTGGTCTTCTGACTAAATTCTAATTTCCAAGATAAATTTGAAAATCAAGCAAAAAAATTGTAAAATCCAGAACAGTAAATGGTTTTGTACAAGCTAATGAAAATAAGAACTTGCTAAACTCTCTCGAGACTAGTCACCGTATCTAATAATACCAACTCCGTATTCTGCTAACAAAAAGAATTTGAGTTATTTTGCGTAAACAAGCTAACTCAGTATGAAAGTATACATTGTAGCTGGTTCTTAGTAGATATTAATGAGAAAAATTATGTTCTGCAGAAATGTTACGTTCTTGTTTCTGATTTTAGCACCTCTATATCTCATTAATTTAAATCCATGAATGAAGTAAATGAAACTATTTAAATAAAGTTTCAAATGAGCAGTTAGAAAATGGGGGGTTTTTAGGCGAAAATTTTGTGTTAATAATTGTCGCTGTACTTAAACTTTTCCAATTCGCAAGCTCAAAACTGAAATATTATTGAATTAATTCCGTAAATGAGTTTAGGTGCTGGAGAAGAACAAATTGGATTGCCCAAGTTCAGCTCAGCGAAGTTCAAACAGAACATCATAGAGCCCAAATAAATATCAACGAAATTCACAACATGTGTGAGTTTTCATAGTGGTTTCCGATGCTAATCCGTTTCGACGGATCTGGTGAGGCATGAGTTGACAGCATACTGTATCCTTGCTCATTGAGTTCAGCTACACCTAGAGATATGAATGCTCGATTGATACTTAAATATTTTAGTAATTTTTGTACCTGAATATTAGTATGTGAGTACAATAGAAACATGTGCTTTAATTCTTAGCGTAATTTTATTTTCTATAAAATGTCCCAGAATTTTAATGTACTTTTGTAGGCAATACCATTCTTTAAAATTCTCTCATTGTGCTAAAGGCCAAGTAAGATTTGGAGCTTCATAAGAACATCGCTGTTTAGTATGCATTCTGAAAGCTATTAATAACCAAAAATACTATGCTTCTACCCTCCTCATTAACGTATTAATACGTCTTCACCACTTACGTAGATTTTCGGGGAATCGAGTGCTGTGACAAAAGTAACCGATTCAAAAAATATTTTATTAAAATTGAATCTGGTGTTTATCTTAATATTATTATTTGAAGACGGAATTTTTTTTAGTGGTGAATAGATAGCCTCACCTTGCTTAAGGTATTTCTCACACAGTTTCCCAACCACTGCTGCTCCAATACTATCACCATGGACATTTACTGTCGTCCGGATTCTATCCAAAAAAAAATCGACGGGAAAAATGAGAATGAATAGATTTGAGGGTAAGCCAATAGCGATCAATACCATGATCATTGTCACGATCCCTTTAAAAAAGGATTTCATATTTAATGTTTAATTCATAATTAATTTTGAAATCCAATAGGCTTAGTTATATAGAAAAGGTATGAAGAATAACACTGGACTGTGCAATAAAATTTTATGGATAAATATTAAAATGTGAATGACCAACCAGCTTGAGGTATTCCAGCTGCTCCAATACTAGCAAGAGTAGCTGTTAAACTAGAAACAAAAGTCTATTTATTAATTATGCTAGATGTGTAAAGGCTGCAAAAATATAGATAACTCATTTGATTGTTGAAGCCTTCTTTGAACCTTTATTTTAAAAACTATGAAAGAACTTGATGAAAAATATAAATCTTAAAGATGTCTTTAGAAAAATGTTTGCGATAGTTATAATAAAACGCCAACAATAAAATGTTCGAACCTTACGAGGATAATTTGTCCTAACGAAAGGTCAAGTCCCACACATTGAGAGATATATATGGCGGCCACAGCTTCATATAAAGCGGTGCCGTCCATATTTCTGTAAACATCAGAATTTCTTTTCTTCCTAATGCACAAAATGTGCTCTACACAATCATATATATAAACAGGAAGAACTATTAAACGAACATCGTAGCGCCAAGAGGAAGTACAAATCGGGCAACGCGTGAGTCCACACCGTTGTTTTCCTCGACACATTTTATTGAAAGGGGAAGAGTTGCAGAACTTAAAAATATAGAGACAGACTAGTCATCGGAAATATTGAGATTAATGGCAATAAATCAATTGATAGTTTATCTATTTTCAAAATGTTATAGTATTGAATTTTACTTGAAATAGTAAACGAAAGACATCGACTAGATATTAAATGAGCGAATATCAAACTTAAAATTTTGCGTTTTCTTTTAACTATTAGTCGACTTTTAAAATGACGTTAGTACCTGGACGAGTATATACCTAACCTGGAACTTGTAGCTAACGCTGTTAGTAGAGCTTGTGCCATACCATAGACATATTTAATTGGGTTTCGCCGAGCAAGCTAAATTTCAACATTAGTTAGAAAATTTAGGAATAGACTAAATAATTGTCTCAAATAAGAAAATCTTTGAAATACTTGTAAGATGTTTCTAAAATGGCTAAGACGAACTGGACAAAATAATAATTAGATATACCACTAAATTCTTCAAGGTATTCTGCTGTATAAAAAATCATATTTAAAAAAACTTACAGTGATCATGAGAGCTGGTAGTACAACGAATCCATGAATAAAGAGACCAATAAGAACAGTGATCATATATCCCATGAGCCGTTGTAGTTCCTTACCGGGATCCTTCATCGATACTATCTGGGCAGCAATTAAAAATGTAATGCCCAGAGGAGAGTACCTTAATCAACCTAACTAATGAAAAATATAAACTTTATAACAATTAATTTTCCACGCATCCTTGGAATTTATTCATTGCTAAGGCATGTAAAGTTATACAATTTTTTTAAAATTATGCTACCACATTTGTGACACATAAAGCATTAATTCAGTTATAGTTTCATGCATTAAGTTATTTTAAATGTGCTATTCACATTACAAATTGTATATAAGGTGGAACATAAGGAGAGTGTTAAAATAAATTAGTTTTCGCAAAATTATTGGAACGCTTTTTTTCGAAATTTTGTTACGGTAAAAAAACATGCCGAAAAATATTTAGAGTAAATTATATAACTTATAGAGATGTAATATTTCGAGATATTTATTGAAGGCAAAAAGTTGTTAGCAACTGGTGTAAATAGTTTGTTAATACTTTGAAAATAATTGAAACACTTATTCTATAGTTATACCGTAAACCGAAAATTATTAAAAAATGGGGATTTGAAAAGTTTCTTGTAATCGTATTGCTTATAAGGATCTTATATAAAAAATAAGGATTACTTTTTTGGTAATGTAAGTACGAATAAATCTCCCCACCATATCACGAGTGAGATGAGCTTCATGCTGACAGTTTCAAGGCTCTTGAAGAATGCTTTTAAGGGAACCCCCTCCTCTCCGATCCATCCAATAGTAATTCCAAGAGCAACACTGAACATAACAAGCCCAAGAATATTCATCCCATCAGAGGTGATCTTCTCAGGTAATTCAGTGAACATTGTTCGAGTTTCTAAAAAATTTTATGAATATTTATAGGAAATTTTTTGAAAACAAATTTAAAAAGCAAGAAGAGAGCTTTCATATTAAATTATATGCCGAGTTATTAGTCCAGCGATGTGTTTCATTTATCTGGTTCACAGCTGCGAAGTTCAGAAATAGGAAGAATGGGCTACTGGCAGACTTTGAATAGTTCCAGCCAAACTATTGAGATTCCATAAGGCAGACAACAGTTAAATTTTAGCTCTAGATTATACTTATTCCAATCCGAAACACAGCCGAGGTTCAGTTCCATGATCAAGAACTTTAGTATCACTCAGTTTCAGTTATAGAAGTTGCATTCCGTTGACAAGTAAGCAATACACAGTTATGCACTAGATGCTTATTATCGGCAAAGGAAACCATAGTAAGATTACCTAGATAATAATCCAGTAGTGAATATTTAAGGATATCTGTGGATAATTTGATTGACGAACTCAAAGCATAGATTTCCATTATTGGCACAGCTATGATGAACAAGCTCCGTAACGTAATTCAGTCACATCTAAAAATATTACATCTTAGTGATGAAATCGAATCACCAAGTGCTTCAGGTGAAGTACCTTTTAGTTATTTCCAAGTTTACTGTCTATGTGATAATTTTAAGGAAATTTCAGCTCTAATACTAAAACACTAAATTCTACTAATGACGTGCCTTTCAATTTTATGTCTGGAACGTATATTTATTAACTTACTAATGATTCAGTAAACATGTTCTGATCTTATGTAAACAGATGATAGCAAGAATGTTAAATTTTGCTATTTACTGGGAACTTATTAAACTATTGAACTTCCACTAGTTTTCGAACTACGATCGATGAGACAACAAAAATAATAAAAACTAAATAAACCATCCTAATATTTAACCCATAAACTTTTAGTTTAAATATATTCACTAATATAAATATTTTAACATTCAAAAATCGCTACCTTAAATGTTCATTCCAATATCTAATATTTAACGAGCATACGTTACCAACCACTTTGCATCTTCTAAAGATTCAAGAAGAATGAAAATTGAAAGAGCCCAAAACCTCTTTTATATTGCTAAACTATTAGAATTACTTATTTTTCCGAGAGAAGTACTGATGTAGAATCTTCATGGCCTTCTAATAGCTCGAAGTTTATGTAGCATTCTACAAGCCTATGAGAAGACTCTTACTTGATTCACATAAAATGTCCACAACAGTTACACACCTTAGCTATATGGTTCTATCTTTTCAGTAAGTAACCCACCTGTACTCATCTTTAAAACTAAATCTGGATTAATAGGATGAGTCCCGTTCAGAAATTTCATGCAGATTTTGTGGGATCGAAACGTAGCTTCTATAAGGTTTTCGGGAAACAAACTTCTGGAAAAACATCTAGTGAAATTCTTAAAGTTGAGTGGCATAACATAGTAAAGACCTCGGCTTTAGAAATTATTTTTCTACCTCACAAGATCGAGTATTGTGTCAATGGCGTTAGAAATGCACGGAGCTTTATTGACTTCGCCAACAAGTTCCTCAATGTTAGTGACTGTCCACTTTCCCGGCTGAATCATCACGACCAGAATAATTCCTGAATTGTACAACTTACAATAGAATAAAATTTAATTACCAGGTGCGCAAGAAGTTCTCATACGCATGTCAAGTCCAATAATTCGTGGTAAAAATAGTATTAAACATCGAAATTTATCTGGACATACA